>OU015490.1:178246505-178301505 GCA_907164885.2 Dolomedes plantarius | reverse complement strand
GTAAGTAGGTGAAGGGAACGCGTGAGCCTTCTATATATCGCCGCTGGGGTTTTCTCGTTCAAAATTGAAGCGGCACCAAGGAAGCAATGTTTACTCACCTCTATGATGTTCCCAGGTAAAAAGTAAGTCAACAATATCCGTGGTTTTATGCAAATGTCTCAGGGGGAATGACTCCGCATTAGCCAAAAACAAAACAAAACATGCATACGTACTATAATCTCCCCCCTCCCCCCCCGCACAATATACACTGAAGCGCTAAAAAAATTGGTACACATGTTAATATAGTGTAGGACCCCCAAGAGCCCATAAAAGTGCCATAATACAACGTGGCTTGGACTCTACTAATGTCTGAAGGTATCCTGGAGGCAATTCACACCATGAATCCTGCAGCGCAGTCCACAAATACATAGGAGTGCGAGGGGGGTGGAGGTTTCTTCTGAACGTTGCAAGGCATACCAGATATGCTCAATAATGTTAATGTCTGGTGGACAATGGAAGTATCTAAAATCAGAAGAGTTATTCTGGAGCCACTCGGAAGCAACTCTCGACGTGGGGGAGGGGGTCACATTGTCCTACTGGAATTGTCCAAGTTCGTCGGAATGCACAATGGACATGAATGGGTGTAGATGATCGGACAGTACGCTTATGTACCCGTCACCTCTCAGAGCCGTCTCTAGACGTATCAGGGGTCCCATATCACGCCAACTGCACACGCTCCATACCATCACAGAGACTCCACTATCTTGAACAGTCCCCTGTTGACATGTACGGTCCATGGATTCATGAGGTTATCTCCATACCCGTATACGTCCATCCGCCCGATACAATTGAAAACGAGACTCGTCAGACCAGGCAACATGTTGCCAGTCATCAACAGTCCAATGGAGGTGTTCGCGGGCCCAGGCAAGGCGTAAAGCTTTGTTGTGCCGTGCAATCAACAACCGTACACGAATGGGCCTGAAGCTCCGAAAGCGGATATCAATTACGGTCCGTTAACAGTTATTGCTGTTGTTGTTGTCGTTGTTGTTTCCAATCCCCTTGGTGCTTGAAAGCCTACACCAAGTCCAAAGGACCTTGGTCCTTGGAGAAGGGTAGTAAGGAGCTTCACTGTAAGGCGAGGTACCACTAGGGATGAAGACTGACTTAGTCTCGAAGAAACTCGGCTTTAGTGCAGTGTTAGTTGGTTCCTTTTTGCATAACGCTGTCCAATTATGATTAACAATGTATCGATTATAATCGATACATTGTTAATAATTAATGTTTATAATAATTATTATAAGGTACAGATAATGAGAAGTAATAATATGTTTCAATGTGTGGAACTGAAATCTGACAAGTCTGTTAATATGAGTTACCATAATAACATAGAATTAAGTAAGTGTCACTGCAGATAATCAAACTCTAACAAGTGTTAGGATTATGAGCGCATTACCGCTGATCTGAAAATTAGAAATGAATATAGTAAAGTTATATCATAGATAAGAATGGGTTTTGATGTATAGATTTTAAGTCTAACAAATATTTCAGTCCTGTAAGAGACAGTAAAAATATAGAACAAAATAAATGCCAAAGTACAACAAATACTAACAAGTTCGTTAAGGTTTTGAACTGTTTTAAGTTATTATTTTGAACAGTTTCATACAAGTTAAGACGGGATCGACGTGGCTTAGTGGTAGCGCGTCGGCTTTCCAGTCCCTCTATGAGCTTAGAGAGGGTGGGAGAGGGTAATATCCCCCACATGCCGCCTCTAGGGGTACTCGGTTAAAATTGCGGTGGCACCTGGATACATCGGGCTCTTACCCTTCTGGTGTCATTTTAAACCAGAGCCGCACCCCTCAGAATATAAGGAACTGGTCTGAAATAAATTCCGGTCAGGGGGCACCAGAAACAACAACAAAAAGAACGATGGCGCGGTGTCTCAGTTGGCAAGAGCAGCGGGCCAGTGATCTGAGCGTCCCTGGTTCGATGCTCGTCGCTGCAAATCCACCGCTGTGTTCACTAATGGTGGCCGGGGTACGTAAAATAGGCCGTGGCTGCAATATCCTCCAAGTTCTCAAATTTACCTCTGGAGGTGAGAGGTCAAGTGTTCCGGTCTCGTCACTTGACTCGGTTCAAAATTACGGGACCGGCCATATAGCCGAGTCGGACACCGACCCTTGTGGTGCTAATTCAAAAACAGGAGCCGTCTCTTTCAGTCCAATTTCCTATTTGGACCTGGTGAGGAACCTCCAACCAGGTGGCATTAGCAACAACAACAAAAATTAAGACTAAAATCCAAATAAAAAATTGAATTATCGTGGCAAAATTTATTTATTCAAAAACCTTAGCTCGAAGAGGCAATGCATAATTTGGATCAGTTGCTTTTTAAGCAACTTTGCTTGCATTGATAAATATGGTTCACCCCCCGTTTCGCCGACACTGAAATTTCCTTCCCCCTCTCGTTGGAAATATCCCCAAAAAGAGGAAAATCACCACCCCCGTTTCGCCAACACAAAAATGCCTTCCTCCTCCTCGTTGACAAATGTTTATTTACAAATACACTAGGCGCACGAATCATGGTGGTGCAAAATTAGAAAGGGTGAAATAAAAATTTGTGAAAACTTTTGTATAAAAAATTCGATTTGTCAGATTTTCTATGAAATATACAAAAAATAAATGAAATATTTTTTAGATAAATAAAACAAAGCATTTAAATATATTAGTATGAACTTGACTGAAATCATAACTTTGATTTCAGAAAATATTCATTATAAATTTGACATTTTATAGACCTATAAAAATGCATGATGATTGCTAAGAATGTTTGAAATCACTACTATAGGCATTTACTATACGTATCGTAAGTTGCGTTTTATAGCAAATAAGGCATCCGGGGAATCCCACGAGCGCAAGTTAACATCGGCGCAGAATCGAGGCAAATATTCGGGATTTTTTTAAAGCAAGCGTAGTATTTAGAGTTTCATATTCCCTTTGTTTATTTTGTGCAGTGTAAGGATTTGAAGTTTATTCTGAAATGAATGTGTTATATAATTTTTAAAACTTATTGAGTGCACTGGCGATTGTAATTTATTGTTCCGTTTAATTGACTTTGTAAAATTTATGACTATTTTACTAAATTACTTATATACAGTGTGCTTTTGGATTCATCGACGTATAATTTTAAAAGTAGATGGTTTGTTTATAAATTATTATGTTAATTGAGGTTGCAACATACAGAATAATATTTAGTTTTATAACGTAAGAAAATAAAATGGTTTTTAACATTTCTAAAAGTAATAAATAAAAAATTATCAACAATTAACAGATATATTTATATATAATCTGTTACTTAAATTCTGTTAAGAAATACCATATATTTATATATGTATTGTAGGTAGTTAGAGATGTCAAAAAAAAAAACTAAGTGGGGCTCAGTTTAGAAAACGAAGAATAGAAATGTAAGAAGCCGAAAAGGAAGTTTTAATGAAAGTTGCTAAAATATGAACATTTTTTAAAACGGTCGATTCAAATAATGCACTCGTTGAATTTTAATGGAAACAAATCGCAAGCTCAAGGCAATAATTCTCCAGGCAAAACAGATACAGATATTACGAATATTTCTGCGCCTGAAACAATTCAAACAGAAAGTGAAATTCTTCCACAACACATTGATATACACTGAAGTGCCACTGAATTAGGGATACCTACCTAGTAACGAGTTGGGCCTCCTCTGGCCTTGATAACGGCTGCCAGACGACGAGGCATAGATTCAACAAGTTTGTGGAAACGTTCCACGGGAATGGCTTGCCAAATATTGGCTGAAGCTGTCCATAATTCAGTAAGGTTCTTTGGTGCTGTGTGATGGCCTTTCACGCCTTGTTCCAAAACATCCCAAAGATGCTCAATAGGATTTAAAGTCTGGGCTTCTAGGTGGCCAATTCATGACAGAGAAGTCAGAGGAATGCTCATCCAACCAGCCAGTAGCCAACCGGGACTTGTGAGAGGTACAGTTGTCTTGCTGGAAAACTCCATTACCGCGCGGATAACAGAACAGCATAAACGGATGGAGGTGATCACCCAGCAACTCTACGTACCAAATTGCATTGAGGGAGGTTGGTACACGCACCAAAGATCCCAAACTGTGCCACGAAAAAACACCCCAGACCATGATTGAGCCACCATGCCCTTGTACAGTTCCAGCCCGGCATGCAGGATCCATGGCTTCATGAGCCTGACGCCATATTCTCACCCTCCCGTCGACGTTAAGTAGTCGGAATCGAGACTCATCACTCCATGCTACTCGTTTCCAGTCCTCTACACTCCAGTCTCTGTGCTCTCTTGCCCAGGCAAGACGTGCAGCCCGATGGCGAGTATAGAGCAATGGTACTCTCGTAGGTCGACTGCTCCCGAAACCCATACGGTGAAACGAGCGTTGCACAGTCCGTTTACTGACTGTACGACTGGCACCGTCATTAAACTGGGTGGTAATTTGAGCTAATGTTTGGCTTCGCTGGCTACGTACAATACGCCTGAGCCGTCTCTCACCACGCACTTTCAAGGCTAATTGTCCTTTGCAGTTTGCCCGATCGCTAGTTTTTTTCCCACCATCCATGTATTCTTGGTATACTCTTGACACTGTCGACCTTGAAAATCCTAGCTGTCTGACGATTTCGGAAATTGAATGGCCCATGCGTCGCGCACCTGCGATTTGTCCGCGATCGAAGGCGTCTAAATCAGGCAGTTTACCCATACTGGTAATTCCAACAACTAATTCAAAACAACCACAGTACGCGCTATATATGCAGTTACCACAGCGCCCTCACTTGAGCATACATGATGCGCAGCGCTACACAATTTGCACAGGCTTTGCTATCCCTAATTCAGTGGCACTTCAGTGTAGAAATAGACTCGTCTGACAAAGAAAAATTTTCGGAACAGTTATTTTGATAATTGTGCAAAGTAAAATACTCGAACCTATTAATACAGTCTCGAAAATGCTGCAAGGTACTCATGAAGATATAGAAAAATCCGCTGAGATACTTTCATCACTCCTAACCCAATTCCAGAATTTAGGTAATAATTGGGAGTTTGTTAAAAAACGATACCCTTGAGTTATCAGCTGTATGGAATATTAAACCTTGTTTTCCCCCAAACAGATGCGTCTTGTGAAAAAATTCTTTGCTGAATTACAAGTAGATGAACTCATTGAAGACAGTGAACGATGTTTCAAAGTCGAGGTGTTTTATAAAGTAATGGATTTAATAATTAATCAATTTACTATTAGATTTGAATCCGTTCGACAGTTATGTACACTTTTTAAATGTTTATCACTTGCCTATCTCGCCGCGTCACTTGATAAAAGTATCCTGGAAGGATCAGAATTGTTACAATCAGCATATCTTTCCAATATTTCACCTAATTTTGGACCTCAATTGCTTCGATTTAAAATGTGCTTTTATATTCAATTAAAACAAATTACTTTAATACGCGAAATTGCTGAACTACTTTTAACTCACACCGCAGACTCAAGTAGCTTCTTTGACATAATTACAGCTTGTCTGATATTTTCACTTTACCGGTGACGACGACGACAGCAGAAAGAAGTTTTTCAAAGCTAAAATTAATCAAAACATTTTAGAAACATCATGTCACAACACCGTCTTAACTCTTTGACCACTATATAAATTGAAAAACAATAACTTTTCAACTTGATCTGGAGAAATTGATTGATCGATTTGCAAACGAAAAAGTGAGAAAAAGACAATTTAAGTTTTTTTTTTTTTTAATGTGGAAACTAAACATGTATAAGTGCATTTTGACAATACAGTTTATAAAATATGTAGTAAATATTAGTAGGTACTCCGTACTTAAAGAATAATAATTTGTTTTATTATAATATTTATATTTATTAAATTGAATATCTTATTGTTGAAATGTCTTTAATTTCAATTTAAGTGTTATTAAGTAAGATTTTAAATCGAAATAAGAGGATCAGATAGAAAACAAATTTCGCCAGAGCTCTTCCGAGAAACAACGGGGCGCACTGATTGTGCTTGCTCCAGGGCGCTGAATATGTAGCTACACCACTGCTATGCATACTCATAAAGAAGAAATCTAGATGTGGACTTTCAAATTACCAAAAATCGAACAAAAATTGGAATATTTTGGGGGTGTATTAATACTTTAAAAATATGCAAATATTGGAATAAAATGCATTTAAAATATGTAATGAAAAGTAAAATGAAAACTTGGTGGTTTTAGAAGAGTAAATATTAAAGGTAGGTGAAAAAAATATCTTTTAAAGGGCTTTTTTTATCAAAATGAGTCATTTCCAGATTTGCAAGTCTTTGAAATTCTCCTTGCGTCACAATTTTTGACGAAGTCGAATATTCCTTAGTTCGTAATATAGACTAAATATGCTTTGGCTTACGTTTAAATATATAGTTACTTATATATTCTTGGAACTGGAACTGTCATTTCTGTGACGGCTCTTTCTTTCAGTTTTGAAGAAAAAGTTTTTTGTTGGATTTCTTTAATAGCCGGTTCGAGTGTATGAAATCCGGAGGAACTCTTAAAAATATCTTTCTGTAAAACTATACGAGCTTTACATTTTGAATCCGATGAGCACTTCCAGTAGCTCAAATTTTCTCTTTTTCTTTCTATGCGGAAAAGGAAAATTTGGTACTGCACTAAATTTCCGCCACGTTTTGAATTAATGAAAGAAATGTCGCTCATTTTATCTCAAAATCAATGAAGTTCGACGCAAAATCCAAGAAATTAGACGCAAACCAAAGAATTCGACGCAAAATCAAAAAATTCCAATTCACCATGTGTTTGTGCACTTGTGCTTGCAATCTAGTTCCCAGCACTATTTCCTGCAATGTCGAACCCAGAGTAGGTGTTGACCCAACCCTCTTCAACTTGAAATCCCTAAATATCTCAAAAGGGAAGCTTGAACGGGAAAAAAGGGGGGGAAGGAAATTTTGTGTCGGCGAAACGGGGTGGACACCATAAATATAAACTAGAACTTGTTTACAAAAACGAAAAATCACAAACTCAGTACATCTGATTACATGTACAGATATAACATCATTATAAATCTCCACATAAAGGAAATTTCTACTTCCGGATAAATGCTCTTATCTCTCCTTATAAATGTTAAAATCAATGTATTTGCATAAATATTTTATCACAGTAGGATGGAAACAGTGAAAACACGACCGTCCTAAACAATGCAGTGCATTCTCATACCACTCGTAATACCCTCCTAATATTGTGTAATATCTCCTTTGCCTGCATATTTCATGGAAGGGAAATGCTCACTAGGGGTACGGACATAAATTCACGGAATATGTGGAAATCGTCCTTCTGGGACATATTTCGGACATCATGTGCGAGTGAAGAAAGAAAGATGAGGATAAATTGCCTTGCTGGAGGGGAATGCTAATTGTATTAGATGCTTTAAAGATTAAACGCAATCCTGTAATATGATGATTAGTATGGAAATGAAGGCATGTTTGCTGATAGCAGTCCAGCGCTTAGCTTGCTTATTGATAAATTATTCTGCTAGACTTGAAGGAGTTTTACGAAGCACCGTTGCACGCAATTCAGTAGAAAAGAGAAAGAAATAACGACGTAAGAAGATGCTTTGAAATAAAAAAGAAAGTGTGTATTTTGCTCTGATTCATTATACACCAAACATTAAATTTATAAATAGTTCTAGTTTTGCGTTTGAGTAGTATAGAGGCTTAGAAGGATTTTGTAAATTATCATCTACGTTACTGATTCGATAAGCAGCTCAGTCTCGATTTTACAGGGATTTAACATTCTTGGATTTGATTTAAGTAGAATTTTTTCTTTTAGATTCATAGTTTCCTAACGTATTATTTTAAAAAATAATTACAAGATAAAAAGACTTTTTATATACATGTTTTTAAATTTTCTATTAAAAAAAATGAAATGTAATTTACATGCAGCTTCTTCATGAGCTGTAAACGAATTCGCATCTTCCATAGTTAATTATGGATTTCAAAATTATATTTTATAATCTATAATTTGAAGGGGAAAAAATCAATGAATTTCGCAGAGAAAATATCGCAAATAGCATGTGGGCATAAATAAAAATTATCCCATTGTAATGAAAATGTAATATTCTTAGTTCACTATTATGTCAATAGATGGCACCTGTAGCGCAGTTACATTTGGCTCCAGACGCTACTCGTATTTTTACGTAATGGATATTAAAATATGGAATAAAGAGGGCTAAAAGTATTAAAATGATGCATTGTCATCGTGTTCTGAGGTATTCTAAAAGTTTCAAATGTCTAGCTAGTCGGGAAGTTAAAAATCGATTGCAAGATTTGTACCAGACAAACACACCCACAAACACACAAACACACACACAAACAAGAAAGCAAGTTAATAAAAACATGGTAATAAAACAGAATATCTGATGCAACAGATTAACTGAATAGAACAGAATTTGCAGAAGTATATGAAGTCCTTATTTGAATACTGGTCCAATCCTACTTTTAAAAAAAATGGAGTTAGCCTCACTTTCATGCTCATATAAGTCATTTCTATCTTATTTTCAAACTGGTATACCTCCAGCTCATTTCTTCTGCCAACAGAGGGTATTACAGATCAGACTTCAACAGTCATTTCTCAGCTCTCATTAGACTTTAAGGCTCTGTACTCAAAATGAACATGAAGTTAGACCACTATTCAAATATGGCCTTCATATACGAACAGATAAATAAAATTGTACAGATCGTCCCTAATAATACAAGTAAATTAGACATCTCAAGCGTATCAAGTAGACTTGACTCTACATTTCACCCATCTTTTGAAAGTCTTTTCTCTACAACGCATTTGTAGTCTTACTGAATAGGGCATAACAAAGACAAAAACTAGGTCCATGTACGCTAGCTACACTGGAGATGTTTATCTAATCAAAAGTGACTCCTCTACAAGGTGAGTTTCATGCATTTTTATCATATTCAAGCAATCTAAATTTTGCACCCAATTCATGAAAGATGTAAGTTGTTTCCTTTGTTGAACGAAAAGACTGCACTTTTTCGTCGCAGTAAATATTTAGAGAAATTCAGTTTTTGAAATTACTTTCCCTGCTGTCTATGTATATGGCTGAACCGATACGTTTCCCATCTTTTTCGTACAAGTGAGAATAAAATTTGGAATATTTTTTGGTTAGCAAAAATTTGTACTAATGTAATGTACTTCATGTTCTGTCCCTTATAAGAACGCAGATTTTAAGGCTATTTGCTTTGATTTTTTCGTCACGTTTTTAAATATTGTATGGTATTATCGTGCTCTTCCTGTGTTTTTTACGCTTTCATTACTGTATGGTCGCTACTATTTTCTGTTTCTCGTATTGTCAGTTCCACCTTTCAAAGTTGTCTGTTTCTATTGTCTGTTTCTCGTATTGTCAGTTCCACCTTTCAAAGTTTCTTTGTCGTAGGATGGCAGCACTCCCTGTGTGCCTTATGCCTGTTTTGTCTTACTGTGAAGGCGTTTTATAACACTGCTCTTGAGGAAGAAAGTTGAATTTGCTTTCGAAAATCGCAACATGGGCTTAATTTTTACTGTCTATTATGAATAATTAAAGATTTTATAATGTCTAACTTTGATGGTATATTTCCTGTTGAACAGAAATGTAGTTCTCTCGTAAAATAAAAATGGCGTAAGGTGGCAGATGCCTTAACTTGAAATGTTTCTTCAAAATCTCAGTAGTAAGGTAAGTTTGCCGAAGAACCCAATATTTTTGAATGACAATATTGATATAAAAATACGAATGACGCTAACTAAAGATTTTTTAGCTACTATCTCAATAACTTTGGAAAAAGTTAACCAGTAGAGCAAACGCACCATTTGTTGATTCCTATCGCGTTAGAGATGTTCCATCGCCAAATAGCAATGAAGATTACCATAGTTACGGACGGCGGAAACAGTGAATGGAGATATTACAAACTCATACATAAATTTACAATTTACTGTTGATGTCATTTCAATATTAATGTCTCGAATTTCATATCCGTTGACACTCTGAATACCCGCGTGTCAATGGGTCTACATAGTCCAAACAGTACAGTGAATTAGTTCATGAAATATTAAACATTACAGTCAACTGAAGAATTCAGAGGAATTGCCCACTGAAGTATTTACATAAGTGTTTAACTTGATATTTCTTGGCTTTATTTAATATACACTGTTTAATACACAATATGTCAAAATATATATTATTTTTACAAGAGCTTAGCTATCACGTTAACGATTTGTGTTAAGTTATGGGTGAAAACAGAAGTATGAAAAACAAAAGGCTATTTATATGTAATTAAATTAGGTACAAATTATTAATATGGAAAAATATGTGAAATTTTTGTGACCTTTTCAAAATTCTAAGGTTACTCAGCATAACGGATAGAAAGAAATGTTTGGGTCATATAGCAAGACAGATATTACAGATAATTTATCACTGTTTTGGGGATCAGTTTTTTCTAGCATTACGAGTATTAGAATTATAAAACTTGAACCCTTACTATAGCTTGAAATGAAAATTTCTTAAAACCAACCCTAAAAAATATAATCGATAACTAGTTTCTGATTAACAGTTCCAGACCTTCTTCAGTAAAAATTCGAACTCGAGTCTCCAAACATCGAGGACAAAATTCTACCCAGTGAACTACCCAACGATATCAGAAACTCTTACTTTCCTAATGCAACTCTTCTCCTTTTGTGTGTTAAAATGTGACCAACAGTACTAAGACTTACGGTTGTCAGGGATAGAATTCGAAAAACGAGAGTTCCTCCCTTCGTCAGAACAGTTAAGTTAGTAGCATACCATCTACGAGGTTAGAAGGTTCGGATCTGATTCCAGTCCCGATAGACGGTCCTTATAGTGACGCTCGACTTCCAACAAATATATTAATATACCATTAAGAACATATTCATCATCACTGGAAATAAATATTTAATAAATAGAATATATACCGGGATAAAAATATTCACAAACCAACATGACGTGATGTTGGTCTACAAAAGTTACGACAACATGCTGAAAACGGATTTTGAAAAATGAGGGTATTTGAAATCGCCGAAATAGTTCAGGAGATAGCATAGCGAAGGTCTATTTAGAAGACACGGGTTCCATTCCCGACCCTAGCTCACGGTCGTTATAATGTGTAGAGCACTAGAGTTTTTTAGGAAAGCCTTGCTAATGCAACTCCCGCGGATTTATGTGGGCCGACAGTAATTTCTTTAGAAAATTATATAGCTTGGGTGATCTGAAATACTGTAATAGTTCAAGTTTTGTACTCAGCTTTCTCAGTACAGTAGAATATGTATACTGTATGTATTAAACGAGTTTTTTTATCTTAAGATACCACAAAGATTAGTAAAAAGGTCTTAGTAAATAGTTCATATGACTTTAACTGATTCATTTCGCGGCAAACTCTGAAATAAAGGTATTAGAAACAAACTTAGGATCTATTTAATTCGGTAAGTATGCGCTCTCTGTCCTGTTAAGTCATCAACAATCTCTACTGATACTTAGCGAAATGTATAGCACTTTTTCATACAAACAATATGAAGTTCTAATCTAAAAGATTCATGTATTAAAATTCATAAAAAACGTAACTCACTTTTTGAATTCAATTGTTTAAATATAATTTAATTGTGGCTTTCTAAAAATTCGAACTACATATGATTAGTAGGGAATTTTAATACACAGGATGGCAAATACAAAACAGGTATTTAACTAAAATATTTTTGCAATCATCAAACATCAACTCTGAGACAGGGAAAAATTCAGCCTTACTGACCCAAGAAATCCCAGTGATTTAAATTAGTTCCCTAAAAGAATATATTAAATACACACGCCTCACCCTTTTTATTGTTCCTATTAACATTGCAATAATTAGGAGTGGAAATAACGATAATTCATTAATATTACGTTACGTCAGGGTCTCGAGTGCTCTCGGTGATAATTATCTCATTAAATATTTAAAAGAGATACCTAATTAAGAATAAAATTGCTTGCAAAGAACGGCGTGCAGTTCTCTGAACGCGACGGAAAGATATAACTAACCACAGACGCATTTGTTATTTTCCGTTGTGAAAGACCTTTTTATCATTTATTCATGACTGGGTTTAAAGTTATCTATTGAGGTGGTATTAAATCAGACATCTGATCGTAAATATTAAGTACACACAAAATTTTATATTTTAGCAACGAATCCATGCAAACTGAAATTTTTAAAAATCGTGAATAATGATTCGTAACTTCTTAATGATTAATTTCTGGTTCACACTTTAAAATGCTAAATTTTTAATCTAAATTATTCACATTACTCGACTTAAATTTATAGTGTAAACATGGCATCGTTAAAATTAATGTAAAGTAATGCGTTTGATTTTATGTAAGATTATTTTTAGCTATCAGTTACAGTTTCTCTTTGTTCATAAATGAAATATAAGACATCTGATTCATCAGAAGTATATGTTGAAAAAAGACGCAATAATTTGAAAATCAAGTCTTTATATTTTTCAGGTTAACATATTAGACATTTTAAAATATGTTTTCGAATACAGAGATGTTAGTTTTTGAATAATAGTTTGAATATTTATCTCTAATTAAGCATGTCATTGCAATGCGACAAAAAAAATTACATATTTTCTGAAAATCTTTTGTTTAAGAGGATGTTTGCACTACAAAAAGTAAAGTCCGCTCTCGTAAAACATCGATGTCTCCAAAATGAGCGAAATTTTAAATAAACGAAATAAAACCTAATTTCTGTACAGTAACTTCCAAGTACAGTAACTTCTAAGTACAGTAATTTTTGTACAGTAACTCAAACAAAAATGTTTTTGTTTGAGTTTAGAACCAGAATATTTAATATGAAAAGCGCAGAGAACACTGACTTCAAATAACGCAAAAATATGCAGTCATATTCAGACATGCGGAAATTAGAACTATGCAGTCTAAATCTTTTAAGCAAACAAAATATGCCACGTACTGTTCTAAAACGTCCCTTAAGCATTCTATACGATTTTAGAATACTTTAACAAGACAGACAGGCATCAAATACTTTTAAAACTAGCTCGAAATTTGCATCTGATGAAAACTTTTCTCCTGAAAGTAAATTTGGGGAAATTCTTTCGTTGATATGACGCTTGATTATATAAAATCTAAAAGTCTAAAACATATTTTTTCCACTTGTGGTCATTTAAAGTATCAGTCCAATAAACTTTGAGAAATCACAAATAAAAGGTTAGTTTACATCGTTTAATTACAGGTATTCAACGGATTCTGTATTCGTTTTAACATACAGGTAAACAATTAACAAATGAAGCAAAGTATTTTTAAGGAAGAAAATATCGATAAGAAAACTCTTGAAGAAAAAAAATAACTTACTTTAAACATTATTTTTCTATCATGGAATTTCCCGTAGAAGAATTTCAAGAGATATATCTGCTACTTA
The DNA here is from genome assembly GCA_907164885.2 of Dolomedes plantarius. Taxonomy (NCBI): domain Eukaryota; kingdom Metazoa; phylum Arthropoda; class Arachnida; order Araneae; family Dolomedidae; genus Dolomedes; species Dolomedes plantarius. Next base: position 178,288,030 of record OU015490.1, on the reverse strand, counting down.
CCTAAAAATAAAAAATTCATTCATAAGTACTTAATTTATAAGGCAGATATGAATACACAATTGAACTAATGAATAATAACTCTTTAAATCAAAGTTATTCAATTCGTAAAATACATAAATGATTGATTGTATATGTTCATTTGTCTCCTATGATATTTTTCATGTGAGATTCAGGCTACAATTATATATTTAAGGCTGCTGTGTGCTAACCCTATTGGATTCGCTTACCTCAATGTTAACCTATGGAGAAAATGTGTCTACTATTTACAGCTACATAAATGCTGATAATCCAATAAAAATGGTATTTTCAGTTAGCCCGAACTTTTCTGCACCTTGGAGCAGGATTCATTTTATAAATTCCGTCTACCAAAGGAATTTATGAGCGTTTAAAACACACAATACCAGATTTTTTCCCGAATAATTTCAATTTCGAAATATTTTTTGTACTTTTTTAAAAAACTAAAAATGCTCCAAGATGTAAAATTTCTTTCTCTATTACGGAATTTAATATTTTTGAAAAAATCTTTAAATCCAAGGCCACATTTACTCCATAGGTTAACATTGAGGTGAGCGAATAGGGTTAGTACACGCCTTAACCAAGATAAAAATGCTTACGACATTATTTAGAGGCGAGTGTTTTTTAAAAACTAAGTCATGGTTGAAAATACGAATGTTAATAAGGAATGTACATCGATGCATGTAAATTCTATTATTTTATTGATTAAGTTAAATTGGGAAATTTTACATAATTTTGAAGTCAGTCACGAAATATGGGAAAATGAATAATACTATGTATTATAATAGAGTCACAAAAAATTAGGTTATATCCAACCATGGGCAAGGAACCTATCAGATCTCTCTTATACGTGGCATAAATGAAACTATCATCAATGAATGTCTTTTAGTGTTATATATAACCATAAATATTTCAACCTCATTGGATTATTTCCAAGATACTTCAACTTTAAAATTACAAATTGATTTGGAACTCACTAGAATGTACAATGCAGAAATGAAAGATTTTTACGCATAATGCACCCATATATATGTATAATACACTCACACACACAGACAGACAGATACACACACACACACATATTATATATATATATATATATATATATATATATATATATATATATATATATATATATATGTATGAGAAGAGGAATTTAATAGAAATCCTTCAATAAAAAGGCAAAACTGCAGTACTTTCTCATGAAGAGGAGACAAAAGAAAAAGGAAACCGTAATCTAATAACTGAGACGATGCTAAATTCATAAAGCTATCAAAATAGTGATTAATGATAACATAGTTCCATTCGCAGTAACGATATAATCATTAGGCTAAGAATTATTTCTGTAGTACTTGAATATCAAAATATACAAAACATGACACTAGATAATTTTCGAAATATGTATATAAAAAACTCAAAATATGTATATAAAAAAGTTTTTTAAAGAAACAAAATCTAGCATCGTGTATGTAATCCACCAAATGAACTAGCACATGAGCTAAGGTTAACCTATTTACTTAAAACATATAATATATATATATATATATATATATATATATATATATATATATATATATATATATATATATATATATATATATATATATATATATAATATATATATATATATATATACGCTCTGTCACAAAAAAATACTATATGCACCCAGAAAAAAAATCGAGCTACTATCACGAAACGTAGCAGGGATGTAGTATAGTAAGGGATATGAAAATTATTAAAATTTCGATGCCAATGAGACAAGGGTAAGCGCGCTATGCGCATATGAGATGCGCAGCTGGGAGAGTTTAAAAGCATGATTACTCGTGCCTTAGGTTTATTCAAACAAATCTGTCGACTTGGATGGACGGTACTATGACTAGAGATGCCTCTGAGACGTAACCGGCAACAGTACGAACAATTGTCGGACTCCGAGAGGGGGCGTATAGTAGGCCTCAGAGAAGCAGGTTGGTCGAACAGGCGTATCGGCCGCCACCTCGGTCGGAGCGATATGGTAGTTATATATATATATATATATATATATATATATATATATATATATATATACACATACATACATACATACATACATCGTCCGTCAGTAATAATTTTAAATTGTTAGGAAACACTATAAATATAGCAAAAATTTAGAAAATAAATTTCAAAAACGTTTATAAGCCCATACTTTTTTTATTGTTCTAATTTATATAGAACTTTTAAAATATAATTACCATATTTTTCGGACCATAACACGCACCAGACGTTGAGACGCACCTCAAATTTATGGGAGGATTTTTGGAAAAGAATATTTTGTATTTTGTTAGGTATATAAAGATATTTTCAATTTCATGCTTAAGGAGGTCCAGTACACAAAATTCTTCAAATTTTCAAAAAACTTTTATGTCTAAATTTTGTGTTCTTTTCTTAAATTTTTCTTGAATTCTTAAATTTTGCGTTCTTTTCTACTTAAAATGACGTTTAAATTATGTTTCTATCTTAATTAGAAAATGAGATATTATTTTTTTTCGCATCATTCTAATGTTAACCAATTTTTGTATAAACCTGTAAATGCATTTTTCTGCATGATGGTTTTTTTTCACCATTTCTCATCTTTAAATTGTTATAAGTCAAGAACCGTTAAAGATAAATGGTTCAAACTTGGAAAATGTCTTTTTCAATTATTTTACATTAATTCTGATTCAGCAAATTTGAAAAAATTTTTACTTTTAAAAATATGATTTTTTAAAAAAAGTTACACCATTTTTAAAATTTTTTTTTATCCAAATATTTTAAATTTTTTAAAATTAATATAAAAAAACGCTGAATCAAAATTAAAACTTATATATTTCTGTTTAATTAAATAAAAAAGTTTTGAAATTCGACAAATAATATTTCGAGTTATAACGTTTTTAAATTATCCCACTTATTTAAAAAAATTTAAATTTTATGTTTAAAAGCGTTATGAGAAGTTTTATGATGTGATTTTGTTTACAAATTATATGGCTAACCATAACAAAAAATTTAAAAATTTGAACTCAATAAATAAAATTTTTTTAAAAATGTATCCTTGACCCCAAAGATATAAAACATGTATAATAAAAAATATATAAAACAAATATAATAAGTATAATATATATAAAATATATATAATATATATATAATAAAATTTTCATTTTATTATAGTGTTACCTTCGGACCAAATACGCACCCCAATTTTAAGTCGATTTTTTTATGTAAAAATGTGTGTCTTATGGTAAATACGGGAAAGTACTGGATATTTTTTTATTTACTGATTTGTTTAAGTTAGTCTTGGAACGCAATTTAAAACCAGCAGAAAATCCACATTCTACTGACATCACTAGTAACTTATTGCTTTCTTCTTTTTTATAAAATTCAGAATTAAATCTATATGATAATGCGAACTCTTTTCAGCCAACTGAAGCAGAAGCCAATCTACTTTTACTTCAGAACGTTATAGACCTGATTTAAGCGAGCGACAACATTCACGATTAATTATTGAAAGCATCCAAAACAAATGGCTCAAAGAAACCGACAAAAAAAAAGTTTGTAAAAAATTACTTTTTTCGCCCGAACTTTAAAAACCAAAAAAAGAAGGTACAGTACATAATTAGAATGAAAATAAGACCCTATTGATCATCGATACAAAGCTATTTGGAATCACAATCCCCCAGGGTTAAAACTTCATTAAGTGGAAATCCAATAAAGAAAAAGGCGTTTGCGGCAACGTGAAACAGCGCCATCTGTACGAAATGAAATTAAGCAACCTGGTTTTTCTTTGTTTTATAGCCAATGGTAACAGAAATATTAAGGAGCTTGAAATCTAATCAGAAAACTGAATAGTTTCAGTCATTACTTTTTCAGTCTCCTCCATCACTTTCAATTATAAAGAATTTTTTTTTCCTTTCTTCCGAGGAAGACCTTTTTTTTTCATATTTAAAAAAAAAGAAAAAAGAAGAAAAGAAAAGAACGAAAGAAACAAGCATTTGAGGCATACAGAGTTCCACGTCAGCTGACAAAGAAATGTAGGAAATCCTAGTGTAACGGCCGCTATTTCTGCTTTACAGTGCATTTAAAAGTATAATCTTAAATAATTTTGTAAAATGTCATGTAACTGTAATAAGTTCGTCAATTTTTTTTAAACTTGGAACATGTTTTTGCGGTGGTTGTCCTATCAAAATTGATACGAGAGGAATATTTGTCACGCAATGAAAAAAGTGCGGTCTACAATAACCAATCAATCTCTTGCAATGAAAAGCAGTCAAGTGATGCACAAATGATAATTAATAAATTAGTAAACAATAGTAATATTAATAATTATAAATATTAATTACTACAATTTGTAGTTCTGATAATAAAAAGTCTTATGCTACCGTGTTTATATCTCAGTCCTGCTTGAACAGTAATCGAAGTAAAATGAGTCATTAGGAAAAAAACGACGATTTTGGTGAGAAAGCCTCCGCAAAAACACGGTCTATGCACGCCGATTCTAACATTAAGATAGATGTGATGACTTGACTGCTACAGTGGGGTTTTCTTTATTTTTTCCAGTACAGTTTATGTGTCGGTAGAAAGAGAAATTTCGTAGTTCTTTGGTAAAAGGATAAAATTTTGTTCGGTTGTATTTGCGCCCTATGCTAGAAAACCATAGAAAACTTTCTTTTAGGCTAACACATAGGTTGTAGTTTAGCCCTCATTAAAAAAAATCACCTCAAGCCATGTAATTTTAACAACTTAAACAGTTTTCTAAACGTTTTCAAAACGTTGAATCACTGAAAGATGATGTTAGTTCAAATTCATGTATGCTAATTTTCTTTCTCTTGTACAATTTATACATCGACTGACAGCAAGGATTATGTTCTACTCTGAAAAAAGATATAGATTTGAAAGTTGTATTCGCTCTCTAGGCTAGGAAACCTAAGAAAACTTCTCTGCTAACACCTAGTTTTTAGTTTAGCCCTCATTAAAAAAAAATATCTCAAGCCATGTAATTTTAACAACTTAAACAGCTTTCAAAACGTTTTCAAAACGTTGAATCACTGAAAGATGATGTTAGTTCAAATTCATGTATGCTAATTTTTTTTCTCTTGTACAATTTATACATCGATTGACAGCAAGGATTATGTTCTGATCTGAAAAAAGATATAGATTTGAAAGTTGTATTCGCTCTCTAGGCTAGGAAACCTAAGAAAACTTCTCTGATAACACCTAGTTTTTAGTTTAGCCCTCATTAAAAAAAAAAATTATCTCAAGCCATGTAATTTTAACAACTTAAACAGTTTTCAAAACGTTTTCAAAACGTTGAATCACTGAAAGATGATGTTAGTCCAAATTCATGTATGCTAATTTTTTTTCTCTTGTGCAATTTATACATCGATTGACAGCAAGGATTATGTTCTGCTCTGAAAAAAGATATAGATTTGAAAGTTGTATTCGCTCTCTAGGCTAGGAAACCTAAGAAAACTTCTCTGCTAACACCTAGTTTTTAGTTTAGCAGCTAGCCCTAGTAAAGAGAATGTAGTATTGTGGGCTAGGAACTCTTAGAAAACCCTAACTTTGTTTATTACATAGAGTTTTAATCAGAGGTCAGTAAAAAAAATAATCAAAATTAATTTAGTAAAAACATTTAATCCTTAAAAATAGTGGTACGTAACGATTTTTAAAACGTTTAGTAAATGAAGGATGTTATCATTTCAAATTCGGTTACATTATGTTTTCACCAGTTCAAATTTGTGCCCGATTTTTTTTCTCCTGTACAATTTCATGCCTTTTTTCCCCAGAACGATTTCGTACCCAAATTTTTTTCTCAAATATATTTCTTGTTGCCAATTTATTTTCTTTAATGCAATTTCATACTACTGTTTTTTACCCAAGAACAATTTTATGCCCAATTTTTTCCCCCAGTTCAATGTTATGCCCAATATTTTTCTCCAATCTAGTGGTTGCAGTATCATACATCAAAATTGTAAGACATGTATTTATAAGGCAATATACATGCACATGCATTTAAACATTCTATGTACAGTCGATTCCGGTAAATCGGACCACATCGGGACGTGATCATTTTGGTCCTAATAACCGGCTGGTTCGATTACGCGAATATGCCCTATTAGGCTTATGCAATAGGATTTGTCTCGGTTCTTTAGGATTCGGTCCGATTAACCGGTGGTCCAATTAACCGAATTCGACTGTATATGTTATAATTTTATGCTAGATATGATAATAATAGAATAGTATATATATACTTAATGTTGGAAGTACATTACTAGATAATGCAGAAAATAATAAATAACAATCAGGACGGGTCTGTTTTCCAAACATCATTTAATATTTCAAAAAAAGTGTAGTTTATCACACCTCCACAAGTCCCAGAATTTTTTACACAAATACAATTTCATACCAGTTTCTTTACTCCGGAAAAATTCTATGCCAATTTTTTCCCAATACAATTGGAAGGGAATGCAGCATCCTACAACATCATCCTACAACATGAACCCTCTATGTTGCAAGATCATAAAGGGTCCTTTGTAAATTTTACAGCATGTATATATAAATAAAAACACTCTCGAATTTAAACATTCCGTGTATATGTTATAAAAGTACTTTTATGCTATAAATGATAACAATAGAATATATCTATACTAAAGGCTGGTTGTACTAACCCTATTGGATTTTGTCACCTCAATGTTAACTTATGGAGAAAATGTGTCCAAGAATTGCCGACTTGGGTTGAAAGATTCAAAAAAAAAATTATACTCCGTGAAAGAGAAAGAAATTTTACACCTTGGAGCATTTTTAATTTTTTAAAAAAATGCAAATAATGTTTTAAGATTTAAATTATTCGGGGGAAAATTCTGGTATAGTGTGTTTTAAACACTCATAAATTCCTTTGGTGGACTAATTTTATAAAATGAATCCTGTTGCAAGGTGCAGAAAAGTTCAGGCTATCTGAGAAAATACCATTTTTATTGGATTATCAGCATTTATATAGCTGTAAATAGTAGAAAAATTTTCTCCATAGGTTAACATTGAGGTGATGTTTCTATCCAATACAATCGTTGCGCGATATAAAAGACTGTTTGTCAATTTTATAACGACTATGTATAAATAAATAAACACACGCAACTTTATGCTAGACATTATAAAATTAGATTACATCTATACTTGACGTTGTAAGTACTTTAGTAAACAATGCAGATAATGATAAGAAGTAATCAGTACAGATGTGTTTTCACAACATCATTTAATATTTAAGAAGAAAAAAAATAGTTTATCACGTATCGATCTCCACAAGTCCCAAAATTAATCCCTTCTCCGTATCAATACATTACAAATCACCTGTATCCGTAGGGCACAAGTCTGGGCTGAGGTAGGTTTCACAGATCGTGCTTGGAACAAAGCCCAGAAAAACCTTTCCGCCGACCTGCCATTGTGCGCGGAGATAATCTTTCTCGGAGGAACAAAAAAGTGAGATCGTAATTCAAGTGCTTAAACAAGATTTTTCTTAAACTTGGTTCTTCATTAATCACGGGACGTCCGTCCATTGTTGCCGAGAATGTGCTGATAATGTATGGGAGTCCCATGAAAACGGAGATTTTTATATTCGCTGGAGTTTTAAAATGAACCTTGTTGAATATCGCATGTCAGGAGATGGCACTCGAACAATGGTTTCTGCCGAGCTGGCTGTTTTAGTAGAAAAGAGAGGGAATCGTAACAAAACGTTTGCGTGAGAAATGTGAGGAAGATTGTAGATACCCCGATGAATTTTGAGTGAAATTAATTTTTTTAACGTAGAAAAGATATTTTTTCAGGGGTTCCGTTAATGTCTTCTTACTGTTATCTTCCATTCCGAGTATAGCAGTTTTGGTTTCTCAGCACATTGAAATTTGCAGTTTTGGTATTATGTGATCCCTACTAAGTTCCAACGTATGCTATCAAGCGTTTTGTCAGGTAGAAAAAATAGTGATGGACGAACAATCGTTTGGCGAAGCTGACTGTTTTTTTTTAAAGGGGAAAAACTTTTTGAAAGAAGCATGAAATATTACAGATTTTTCGTTGAAAATTTAATACAGTTGATTTTTTTATCTATTCAAAAAGAAATCCTAGAAGTATGTGATGTCGTTTTTGGCCATATAAATCCAAACTAGGTCCATTGAAGCAGTAAAGTAGCGAGCATAACTGGCGCCTAGGGCACGATAGACCTCACTGCCCCTCCTCGCTACGCCACAGCATTGAAGATTGCAGGGAGACCACTCTTGTTTAGCTCACAGCTATTGGGCACAACAAGGGTCGGAGGCCGACTTTTAGCGCGGCAACATCACAATTTTGACTGAGCAGTCCCAGAGCGAACATCTGATGGGGTCGTAACCTTCTTCCACCCTTACACACCACACGGAGGGAGTTTCCCGCCTGCAGATTTAACATGTCTATACCCAGTACAGCATTCAGCGGCACTTGTCGGGACTTGAATCGATCACACTAAGTGCTGATTTTCAACACGCCAGCCACTAGGTTGTCCCAGGCTTGTTGATGTACCCGGTACAGCATTCAGTGGCGCTTGTCGGGATTCGAATCGATCACACTCAGTGCTGATTTTCAGCATGCTAACCATTAGGTTGCCCTAGGCTTGTTGATATGGCAATAACTGTCATTTCACATGTTTTCTGTCACAGTTTTTTTGAAATTCCATTTCCTCAGATTCTGAACGGAGAAATTTTTGTATTCATATGTTTCATAAATTTAACATCCAACTTACGATGTTAAGAAATATCGAATGAAAATTTGAGTAATTCTGCTTTGCTAGTTTGCATGCATATTTCTTCCAACTGTGCGCAATTTATTTTTTAACACATTTATATATACTACGGAGATGCCCTTATAATAGATACTTGTTAAATAGATAGTCACTGAGTGCGAGTGAAAAAGTTTGATTAATTAAGGAGAAATATTTCCTTTTGATTCGGTAGTTTCTAACGTGTTATGGTTAGTAGTTCATATGCATGCAGGTTAATGTTTTTCTCCAGTATGATTTATGCAAAATTTATTTTCTCCTTTATGCTCTAGTAGAAATCAAGAATTATTCACTATTATGATAAAGAGAATGTAGTTTATGGGTTACATTTATAGCCCACGTTAAAAACTCCAGGAAACCTTCATATTAAGCTCATACATAAAGCTCTATTTAGAACTCAAAATAATCTCAAATAATGCAGTAAACGTCATCTAACCGTTACATCTATGGATATATAAGAATTTTCAACACGTTAATTTAATACAGGATACCATTAGACCAAATCCGAGAATATTAATAGTCATCTCTCACTACTCGAGGACTAAAAGGACCGGAATCTACAGTAAAGCCTTGTTCACACTGCTTTCGTCAGCGTCAGCGTTATTAGCATCGAAATATTTTTAACCAATCGCAGACCTTCAGAATTTCGAGGCAAATCGTTTGGAGTCCTGTGATTGGTTGAAAAACTTTCGATGCAAGTAACACTGACTCTGGCGGACACAATGTTGTGAACAAATCCTTAGGCCCGATATGATGGGGGAGAAGGGAAATGGTAAAATTCCTCAGGTTCGTAAGCTCAAAATTAAGGGTCTGTCGTAAAATAGTCCTACTACAGTAGACTTCCGCAATTTTATGAACCAGTACAGACAAAAATAGTTCATAAAATCGGAAGTTTTTTAAAGGAAGTGACATTGAAAAATCGAAAACTACAATTTTTCATGACCTTTATTACTAGCTACAAGGTAAAAAAAAAAACTTGCTAATTTTTTGTACAGAAAAAGAGAGTAAGTATATTGTCTCGCATTATCCGAAGTCACGAAAATAAAGGCCACCCCCCCCCCCTATCCTGGATAATTTTTCTTACTGAAATGCCGTTTGAGGGAAAAGCGTCTCAGTCAAAAGATGAAGCAATCTTTTCTTGTGCTTTAAAAATCGTACAAAAGATTCACTAGCATCCCAAACTCTTCTTCCAGTTTCTATGTTGGTAAGGACATAATATCAATTTTCTTAAATGTCGTTTACTTAGCAGCTACAGGAAAATTAAATCACTTATTTCTAAATGACATTATTTAGTAGAGGAAATATATAAAACAAATGGAAGAAGTTTGAAAAGGTACACCTTTACACTTTAGTGCACAACGACTGGTTGCTTCCGGTCTCGCCAGTATTGCTGAAGAACGAGTTCAGTTCTTCATCCTATTCATCAACCAAACAACTTGCTCGTAAACTTTCTAGCTGGAGGCACTGCTTCAGTTTTGAAGACAAATGCTCCACTATTCTTGGATAACGCACCGTCATCAAATATATATTGATGTAATATTACTAATCAAAGTTTGTTTTGACTGTATTTCAGTGCAACAGAGTACCATATTTGTCAGCATACTGTCTCCCCAACATTAGTTTAAACAGAATAAAACTAAATTCCCAAAAATGTGACCACGGTTTACTGAGTGATGGGTATTTTTAACTGTGTTTTACAGGTGTAATTTAACTCTAATGAAAATATGATTAATTTCAAATGCTATTACCGACATATCTGCAGGCAGTAATAAGGGGTTAGTTTTTGGAAAAAGGAAGGTAAAACATCAGCGTATTTTGAAAGATTGCATATCAGTCAAAAATGTTTCCTCTAACGATTTCTTTGACCAACATATATGTCTTTTCTCAAAACACAGATGAATAATTGATTGCGTTTCTTACATTATGACTAAAATTAGTGAATTGAAATCACAAATATTAATTCTCCTTACCCATATTAATTCACCCATATTAAACAATTGTTGCGGTACAATAGTGAAATTCTATATTGCGCATGAATGACGCAACCTAATGTGTGAGCTATTAACTAACAAAAAAAATCGCTACTAAACTTGTCAAGTGCTGATTTTCTGGACTCCGAAAAACTTTTAATTTAACATTAAAGTATAAAATTGTTATATATATATATAGACTTAAAACAAATTTAAATAAATGCTGGTTAGCAAATTTAAATAAATTGAGTTTTATCTAGAATAAAGACTAACTGGTCAAAAACACTTCAAAATTCATTATTTTAGGCTACCCAATGTAATGGTTAAAATTTTACATTAGGGAATATTCGGTTCTTCATTACAAAACAGATGATAAAAAAAAATATTTCACAAATTCCTATAGCTTCATTTAACATAACCATTTGTCTTATTCTTCTAATTTTTTTTTGGTTTTCTATTCTGAGTGGAAAATTACACGGGATTCTCTCCATAATTATCCCCTTTCTGTATGCAGAAACCGCAACCACGCCTGGTAAATTGATACTGCTATTCTCTCTCACCCTTGTGTTGCCAATAAATGAAATATAAAAGATACTGTAAATCTATCTTAATCCTGACTAATAGGGACGGGATGTCAACCTGATAAAGGCTTATCCGTATTAATGATTTCTAGCAGCCCAAGTGCACGCGCGCAATAACATTGATCACTACATATATATTTCTGCAGATTCACAGACCATTAGATGAAGTATTGTAGAGTAAGTGTGCATAGAGGAGAGAGCGCTTCAAAGGAAAGCATGGGATCTAACAATTGCTTCAATAATTGTAATAGATTTAATTAAATTGCGTTCTGTGCCATTTCCTTTCAACGCAATGTTATATTAATGTATAACTTTGAACAACACCATGTTTGAAACTAAATCGTTCACATGCTTTTATTTTCTGAATTTGTGACCTGTAATCTGTAACTGTTTGCTGAAATGAAGACAGTAAGAGGTGAGAAAGTGGCAACTGTTTTAAGTTCTCCATTGCTGTTGCCTGCGTGTATAATACAGAATGAAAAATTTATGAATATATGTGGTAGTATATTGATAAGCTCGAAAATTAATGTACACAGGCCAAATAAGGTCTTAAATTTATTACTATTATCATTCTGAAGTTGATGAAATATACAAATTTTCGGGTTGGCAAGATTTTTTAAGAAAAGTTTTGTTAACAGGTATTATTCGCAAACGTGCCTCTCTTCCCCCTTAAAAGAAGAAAAAGAAAAAAATGAGGTAATATCTAATTGAAGTATATGCCACAACTGACTTTCTTAATGGTATCGTCCTCTATTGGAATATGCATATAGGCCTTTATAGCTCATAGACATTCAATTCCTTATGAGGATGACAGGATATGAGTGACATGTACGCTTTACATATAGGTTTTAAACCTTCCGCCTTTTTTTTGGAGTATGACATAATTGGAAGAGTTCTATCTCTACATGCTTCATGAGAAAAACATGACGATTTATGACACATTAGAAAAAGGACGTTAGAGCTGCAATCAATATATATATATATATATATATATATATATATATATATATATATATATATATATATATATATGACGAGTCATATTACAATTTATGGCAGTCATGGCCATCCGGTGGTGTAGCAAGAAGTAATCCAGTAAACATTGAACAGGAATCAGTTCGAGTTACTCATGTTTATTTCTTCATTCGAACATGACCACTGATCCAAGGATCATCCAATTTAAACGTTCGCCATTTTACATTTTGGGACCCGGCGAACATACGTCCATCGGCATTGAGTTTTATCCCCCGCTCTGCCGATTTCGAGGTCAAAACCTCGCGTTCACTCTCCCGGCACATGCGCAGAGCCCAATTTAGAATCTTCTCGATGTTATTTTCGCGCCCAAATCTTGTACCTGATCTAAAAATAAATCCTCTCTACGAGACTCCCATCCAATGCGAATCGAAGGTCAATCTCGAAACGGGGAAAATAACCTACTTCTACCCGCGCATCTGGAAATATGAATTCTAGTGGCACTTTCGCACCACGAAAATGAATTAATACCGAAGCCTCTTTAAATTCAATTTAATTATTCCTTTCCCAACTAATTTCCCAACTTTATATATATCTATATCTATATATATATATATATATATATATATATATATATATATATATATATATATAAAGACAAGAACTTTCAGGGTTCACATATAAGAGAATGGGGTTTGATAGTAGGTATTAGAGAAATTATTAACTATCTCAGAAATCAACAGGGGATTTGAATTTTCGCCTTCATCTAAGTAAAGGGCGTTCCATAACTGCGTTAAAATTAATAACAACAACAACAAAAACAACAACAACAACAACAAATGCAATGCTAGTTGCGACAGCAGCATAAAAGTGCGGTCTGTCCTTATGTATTCTGCAAAACCTTAGTTAGAGATCTTAATTTCATTGATGGCATGTTGGTATATCTCTTTACATTTCGCTTGGTTTTGAAGAGAGAGCAACGCTAAACGGCCTAAATTGTTTGGAAGCGAGGCGCCTTATTCAAGATGTTATGCTCCCGTTTTACTATAATGAATTAAAGACAAACCCAGAGGTTTTTTAATACTTACTCCTCTGTAATGTGTCTAAAAGGGAAAGTGAAATCATTTCAATTAGGTTTCAGTATTGGGAGACTTCAATATTCAAAACTTGTTTCAAAGGCATCTTGTGGCCTACTATTTAATAACGATAATGTAAACACTTCCAAAACATGTTGAGTTATTAGTTATTCTATCAGCGAAATAATGAGAATTTACTATCCATTCAGCTTTTTTAAAATTTATGTAAACTGGTTTTAACGTGTATAATGTTCATAATGGCACAAACTAATATACATATTTATACTCGTATGAAAGTACAGAAAAATTCTCCTCAAGTTACTTTTCTTAAGACAACCAGTAACTATTGAAAACAGTATAAAAAAGTAACTATCTAAATTTAAAAAAAACTTTATTTTCAATGCACAAGGCGCAACACTTTTAAAATACATTATTACAGCTAACCTTGTTATCTTTCAATATTACAACCTCACCCCAACCAGAAAAGTTATTTTTATACTCAAACTGTCCATAAACGTAAAAGAATAATCCCATGATGCGTTCATGATAAGAATATATAGAGAGTAAAGAGAATCTTTTTACTTGGTATGAAAAGTAAAATTAGGTCTCAATATTGGAGTACTTTAGTACTTAATACTTTTTTTTCAAACGTGTCTCTTCGTCCGTGTCTTACTAAAGCCATTTTCGACGGTTTCAAAATATATTGTGTTATAAGTTACTCCAACAGCAAACTAATGAGATCTAAAATTGCATTTTAAAAATTTTTCACTGTAATGAAAATTAATTTGAACGAATATAATGCTTCTGCATGACAACAGAAAAATTCTCCCTTCACTTCCTCTTGTGGGACAAAAGATGATCCCCAGTTAAAAAATAAAAAATAAAAATTAAATAATATAAATAAATTTAAAATAAATAAATAAATAAATAAATAAATAAAATAAATAAAATTAAATTAAAAAATTAAATTAAATAAAAAAATAAAATAAAATAAAAAATAAATAAAAAATAAAAGAATAAATAAAAGAAAACATAAAGAGACTAATATTTCAGAGTACCAATCGCAACGCTTTTTAAAACTCATAATCACAGGTACGTTAGTTGCCTTTAATTATTCCTGCCTCGTCCGAGTCAGAAAATTTAATTTGATGTTCAAACTTTTGAATATCGTAAAAAAATAATCCTAAAATACCTTCATGAGAGAAACACATATAAAATAAAGAGAAAAAAAGAGTCATTTTAATAATGAACTCATTGAAGTGAATTCTAGAAATCATTTGTCTCAGCGATAGAAAAGATAAAACCTTCAAGAAGGAAATCAACCAGTAGTCAGCAAAATACGATGAAAAAAAAATTAAATTAATTACATCTCTGAATGTGTGTAATCAGTCTTAGAATATTTTTTGTCCATATAGTAGACTTTTCCCTCCTTTTTTCTGCTGCAATAAAAAAAACTACTCAATAAACGCTGGAAACATCAAAACTTCTTGCTGAAAAAAAAAAAAAAACTGAAATTGAAAAAAAAATAGCGAAAAGACTTATCAAAAAGGATTTTTTTTCACGGTATTCAAATTTTTTTTAGGGTGTAAGATTTTTATCGGTGAGTATATATCTACACACAACAGTTCTAATTTAAGAAACGATGACACTGAAAAGAAAGAAAAAAAAACATTTCGAGAAATGCAGATTTGTGATCAAATGTAATTAAATTTATAGTGAGGGATATCTATATCAGAATAAAATTAAGGCTAGTTCACGAGGAAAAGACGTTTCAAAACGAGAATTCATTGTGTCATCAGGATACCTACCTGTAAAGAAGAGAGTTGGCTTCGAGGTAAAGTAAAGCGAACACAGTTGCTATAACACAGAGTTTAAATTGGCAGTTGTCACTGATTTTGCTAACAATCTACCTTTTTAGTTCTTTCGTACCGAAAAAGATACCAAAACTCCCAGATTTCCAGAAAAAAAGATGCAAAAATAAAAACTATTGCCATATAATAGTCTATATGCACATGGCAAGTTATTTCTTGATATTCGAAATTTTGTTTCCATGCAGAAAAGTTAAAAAAATTATCTATTTATTTATCTCAATCTGTCTGTCTATCTACCTGTCGTGTATATATATATATATATATATATATATATATATATATATATATATATATATATATATAAGAATCATATTTAGTAATTACTGTTTTTAATGACTCGCCCTTCAATTTGAGTACGACTCCCGACGAATCAGAATTAAGGATTTGCAGGGTAACCGGTCTCCCGCCAAAAGTCCTGCTGGACAAGTTTGCTGTTCGGGTTGGCAGCACTAGGGAGAAGAACGTTTTCAGATTTCCTCCGTATTACTTGCTGTGTGGGAGCGACAGGTGTTGGTCGTTAAGCTAGAATGTTTGTCTCGAAGTTAGCGGAGTTAATAAACTTATTAAATTAAAAACGAGTTGATATCTGTCTTGACACCAAATCACGACGCACACACACACATATATATATATATAAGTTATACAGAATAAGTTAGAACTTTCAACTTAGAACCGGTAATTCATAATTTAAAATATGAGTAAGAATTGTCAGACAAGTTAATATTAAGTTTAAATAATTTGCGCATATTTACCCTTTTTGATTCAATACGAAGAATAAGTATTTATTGTTGGAGATTTGTTTTTAAAACTAATTAAAAGAGACGATTTTTAAAATTTTTTAATTAAAATTTTTTTTACTAAGCTTAATTTCGCAGAGTTTTTAAGATTTTAAAGTTATCAAACTCAGTAGGTTTATCGATGGGGTAAAAATATAATTTAATTACATTTAAAACCTTAATGACATGACTAATTAATGCGTATACATTCCCTCATAGTTGAGTAAGGAGTGTTTCTAAATATACACAGATATAAAAAGCCAATAATATAAAGATAAAATAATTTTCGATTTGATAATTTACGATAAAGAACATGCACAGCTAAAATCTAGGCATAAAAGCTGTTTTAATTAATCATAACTCTAATATAGCATCAGAATCGTAAGCTTGAATTTGTTATACGCAAACATCCCTGGTGAGTTATTCTACTAAAAGTACAGCTAATACCGAAAAGCCCTTTAATTGCGTTTGTGAAACAACACTTTGAGTCGAAGTAACGAAATTTAAGAATACCACTGATGTCAGTAAATTATGCAAATGCTCAGAGAAAAGAGGGAAAATTTTCGCTCTTATTCTTCCCTAATCCAATCGATGTGAAAAGGCGAGAAAAGAAAAAAAGTTGCACCGCTTTATACCTTAAGATAAAAACAAAAGATAGCGCATAATCAGGCACTGCAGAGGAGATACTAACCTCTGATAAAATTTGCATATATCTGCGTTTGCTGAAGGGCAAAAAGGGGAGAACCATGAAAAAATTAAAGACCTCGAGGTGATGAGAGCAAAGTTCGAGAAAAACCTTTTTTTTGTTCTAATTACTTCATAACACTCCATTCTCCTTGAACATGTGCTGATAATGGCCCTCTGATGAAAGCATAAACTTTTTTTTTTTTGACGAAATCCGTTCTGGCAATTTGAGGAATGCGTTTAACCCCATTTCCGGCAGTGCAACTGCTGATTCTTCATCTATTGATGAAAATGAAATTCAGTGAATGGTTCTCAAAACATTTGGAAAACATTTTTAAACACCCGAGGCCTAATAGAGCTATCGGTGATTATCGGCGAAAGAAATAGCTGGCATTGTTATCCCGTTATTTCAGTGAGTTGAAGAAGGTTAGGATTTTTAACTAAGACATATATATAAAACAGTTCCATAGCTGACTGACTGACTGACAAATAACACACAGATGAAACCGCTCGACCTAAAGGGCTGAAATTTTGCATGGCGATTCTTCTTATAGTGTAGGGGTGCACTATGAAAGATATTTGAAAAATTCTTCTTAGATTTTTAAAAAATTAAATTTTTAAGCTGTTTTTAAACATTCTTTTTATTACATCCCTTCAAAAAAAAATTATAACATGTCCTAAGATATCTACGCATGTGTTTTTCCATTCATATGCACACCAGAAATACGTTCTCGCTTATATTTTAATGCCTTCCTGTGTTATCATTACGTATTATTATTATCAATTTAATTAATAGAGACAAAGTGTTGGGGATATAGTCTAATAAAAATCGTCATTAAAATTAACATTAATGAATTAAAAAATCTACAAGTTTCTAAGGGATGTATCAATTAACGCTACACAAATACACATTTAAAGCTGCTGTGTACTAACCCTATTGGATTCGCTCACCGCAATGTTAAGCTATGGAGAAAATTTGCCTAGTACACTGGTGTAAGAAATTAAGAGAATTTGCAGACTTGGTTGATTATCTCTAGAACTACTGTACCGATTTTAATGAAATTTGATATGTACATACATTAATACAATACAAAACAAATAACCATTCAATAATTGCAATACACACGCATGATCGTGCGTAACACTCGTTGGAGTCGGAAGGTATGAAACAGCGGTTGCAGATTAAACAAAAAATGGGTTAATAGATGGGTTAATAGGGGGTATGGTCCACTTTTACAGATATGCAGGTCTCGCAGCGTGATTTCATACTTAAAAAAAGGCAGTTTATCATTTCCTGCGGCAATTGGTCCCACTCGTTCAGCAACGCTGTTTTCATTCCCTGGATGGCTCTCGGAGGGGGGTTGCGAGTTGCAATTGCCCTCCCCAGAGCGTCCCAGACATGCTCTATAGGGTTAAGGTCTGGAGATCTGGCTGGCCAATCCATCTGTCGAATATCCTCACTCTCTAGAAATTCGTCGACCAGAAGAGCTCTATGGGGCCTCGCGTTATTGTCCATTAAAATGAACTCAGGGTCAACTGCACCCCTGAAAAGGCGAACATAGGGCTCCAAGACCTCATCCCTATACCTCACACCAGTCACAGTGCCACTTTCAAAGACATGGAGAGGTGTGCGGCCATCCAACATGATGCCTGCCCAGACCATTAAACCTCCTCCACCATAATGGTCGATTTCGCGGACATTGGAGTGTAGGTAGTGGGTCCCTGGTTCTCTCCATATGAACGTACGGCGAGAATCGGTGTTTAGGCTGAACCGGGACTCATCAGTGACGAGAACGGTCGCCCATTGATCCATACTCCAATCTCTATGCCTCTCTGCACCATGATAAACGGATTCTCCTGTTCGTAGAAGTGAGCGGGATGCAAACAGCAGGTCTTCTTGCAAACAACCCTCTTTCATGAAGTCTTTTGGAAACAGTCACCCTTGATACACGGTTTCCTGTGGCTGCATGCAAGTCACGATGGAGCTGAGAAGCTGTAGCACTCCTGTTACTCCTCGCTATAATCGACAAATGGCGATATTCTCTGGCCGCCGTGGCTCTTGGATGACCTTGCCCAGGCTTTCTCTCGATGGATCTGGTATCCTGGAACTGTTTCCATAAGTTACACACTTCTCTGGGCGTTAAATTGAACTCTCTAAAAATTTGGACTTGAGATTGGCCTGCTTCTAGCCTCCCCACAATTCGCTACCTCATTCCATCATCTAAACGTTGGTGGTTACTCATTTTTACTGTTACAATTTGAAATTAACCGATTGCTGCAAAATAACACCAAGAAATTCGCCGAGGTGGGCTAGCGAACGAAATACGTCTTAACTTACGCGCGCTTATAAAGCCTGTTTCTCTACTGGCTCCATCTACACACATGTGTACGCTTACGTATTTGACGTACAAGATTTGCATTTTTGTCTAGAAGCAGTGGTTTTACATTCAGTTCAGTTCTTTTCATGAAACTCGATAAATTATGGAAATTCTCTTAATTTATTTCCCCATTGTATTTACAGCTACATAAATACTGAAAATCAAACAAAAATGGTATTTTCAGATAGCCCGAACTTCTTTGCAACTTGTAACAGAGTTCATTTTATAAATTTCGTCCACCAAAGGAATTTAGGAGCGTTTAAACCCGCTATGACAGATTTCCCCCCGAATAATTTAAATTTTTAAATATTATTTGCATAAAAAAACGACAAATGCCCCAAGTTGTAAACTTTCTCTATTATGGAGTACAATTAAAAAAAAACCCTTTAAATCCAAGTAGGCAATTCTTGGACACATTTTCTCCATAGGTTAACATTAAGGTGAACGAATACAATATGGTTAGTACACAACTGCCTTAATGGGGTATACTACAATACTACCGATTTGTTATTATCTTATGCGACATTTACTTCAAAAATTTACTATTCTTGCTGAAAAATAGAAGATAGAATCCACTCACTGACTTTATTTGTCTCGTTTTAAACTATTAAGAAATATACGTTTTATTTATCTATTTTTTTCACGGTCTTCACTGTGTTTAAATTACTGCCATACATCCCTTGTTCCTTCACGGCTCTTAAAGTAATATCAAGCTCTTGGAGCAAAAGAAATAAACTCCCAAGAAACGAATGGCCTGTGAAACTCAAAACCTTTATTTCCCCCCAAGTAAATGATTGGCGTCAATTTTCCAAGAAAACGGATTGAAACACTGAAACAGCATTTGTAAATCGAACGAGCCATCCCGGATCATCTTCTCAAATGTCACGTGATACCCTTCTATCCTCCAGAGGGGGGAACGGTTAGCAAAAGGGTATATTCCGCAGCGTGGTAGTATATTTGCTCCATCATTCTCTAGTAGCCCGCCTTCTTCTTTCTGTAATGGGACCATCTCTTCGCTAGGGGCTGGAATTTTTCTTCATTATTTTTGAAGTGCTGGGGGAGATCATCATTATCACTCAGCTACTGTACGCCCAACGTGCTATTTGCGAACTATATAATTCCATTTTTTTCCTAACTATTGTAAGAAAAGAGATTTATCTATGCGTCTATTTGTTTAAGCTGCAAAATATCCCATAATCCTTTGCCTTTCACAATCGAAACGGTCGCCATCAGTGTTGGCTGTTTTCTAAATATTCTGTATTTAAAAAAAGGATTTCGAAAGTCTGTTAAATGAATTATAATCGAAAACATTTTCAGTAAGGAGAGCAGATAAAATAATCAATTTCTCTATTTAAATATGCATGTTTGATATAAATTTGCATACATAATCTGCATTATACACTTTTTCTAACTTTTTTCAATCAAAAAGTATGCATAGATTAGTCGCTTAATTTTCTTTAAATGTATCCATATATAACAAAATTTTTATTTTCTAAAGTCTAGATGGCCACAGAAAAAAATTATCTGCTGCTATACAGATAATTATTAATGTTGATTCAATTATCAGCTGAGTTATTCACTATTCCAGCAGTACAAATCAAACTCTGCCTGAACTAATAACAATGCCGTTTTATGGTTATTTGTTTCATGAACATAATATATCGTGTGTCTAAGCCGAGTATGAGCACATTAAACCTATGGGAAGCAAAGTACTTCCGTGTGGTTTGTAGGGGTGGGAACCGGTACGAACCCTCCAAATGTCGCCCAAGGGTCAATCGATCAAAATTGTGGCACCCCGCAAAAAGTTGGCCTCCGACCCTTATGATGCCCAATAATAATGAGCTAACAGAAGCAGCATATCTTTGCCCTGCAGCCTTTAGCGGACATGGTTAAGATTTATTACGCCAGGGCGCATTAGTAACAACAACATAAATGTTATAAACTAAAAGTAACAACGAACAAGAACATAGAAATTTTCTAGTATAAATTTCTAAACGATATTAAGTTAAAAAATATCATATCTTATTCGACTCATATTCTAGAGTGTGTGTATATACATACACACACACACACACATATATATATATATATATATATATATATATATATATACAGTGTCGTAACTAGGCAGGGGCAACAGGAGCACTCGCCCAGGGCTCACATGGAAGGAGGGCCCCAAAATGCTGTATTTGTTTTATTATTTTTTTCCGAAATGTAATTAAGGGGCCCAAATGCAAGTTCTTGCCCAGGGCACAGGAATGGCTAGTTACGGCACTGTATATATATATATATATATATATATATAAGATATTTGCCAGTGTAAAGGACGAAAGGGCATAAATGACGCAATACACATTTTTATACAAATTTTTAAGGAAGACAAATTTTGCATTTTTTCATGAATTTCCATAATGATTTATACTGTACTAGTATTATAGTTATTTATGTCCATAAAATATGCAAATAGGGAACTGGAGTACGGACCAGTAGTACGGACCAGCAGCTTGTTGAAATGTGATCACGCATGTGCACACTGTATGAATCGTAACTTTATATGTTAGTGGATTTGAACTTTATTTTACTGGAATGATCCTTTTTTCAGTAATGAAGCAAAAAAATATCACTCGACTTTTTTTACAGAACAGAAAAAAATTATGAAAACGATTTATTCAAAACCACTTTTTCGCAAATAAACAAAATGCAATAGAATACTTATACATGTATATTAATATAAACCAGAAGTTTTAGACACACTGAAATTTCAACTCATAATTTTGATTACCGGCGCTATAAAAAGCACCCTTTATTTTAGGCGTATTTCGATGTGAAAAATGTGTGTCCTATACGCCGGCAAATACGGTATACATAAAAACTTTTTATAAGTTTCCATTTGTGATAGGTACGGTAAAAACGTCTCACAAACACAGATTCTGACTATTCATTTAAACATATTACACGTTAAATTTTTATTTTATTGGTAAATTGTTTAAAATTTGATAAAAATTAACACACAAATAACGTGGCAAAACCGATCGATATAGAATTCTTATGGTATAAAAACTGCAGATTTTCGAGGGAAAATTAAATTTCGAATTAAATCTCAGGGTCGAAAATTTTCCTATCCCCTTTATCAGAGTAGCGTAGTTGTAATTAGGAAAATTCTGTAATACTCGTATAGAATAATAAGTGGTTTACAGCACAGGTTTATAGTACAGAGAATAATTCATATGGAACACCAAGACTTCGTCGGAGAAGCGCAACTTTAGTATTTTCAATGTTTGCCATTCGCGTCTCGGTCCTATCAAAATAACTCCACGCTACGAAAATAAACACGTAAATAAATATCCCTTTTACGTCTCCCAGGCGACCTCCTCGATCTACGGGAAATGGCGCGGCGCAGAAAATCAAACAGTGAAGCGGGAGTGATGCCTCACATCGTAAATGAAGGGTGAACGGAATTCAGAAAGAGACTCAAGAGGAAATCCACCTCTTTGATACCGAGGAAAATCTCTTCGAATTTCGAGATCTCTCTCTTGAGTTTGAAAGAAAATCATGTACGTTTTGTGCAATGACCATATTCCGTCTGGATGAATATTATTCAGCCTTTATTTATTTCCTTGCAATATTTGATATATATATATATATATATATATATATATATATATATATGTAGTCTTACCTTTGCGACCAGTAATAGCTGTCCTACAATTCCCGTGTTCCATGTCGCAGAATTCAAGTCATATATAAACTTAAAGTGCAGAGAGATTCATGCTATCTAAGTATGAGTCAGATTTGCTGGGAAACTTGTTGGCAAATTGCCTAGAGCAAATAATATTTTTGTGGAAGTAAGGGAACTTATTTGAGAGTCTCAGCTTATCCTAAGTCTTTTTTTCTGAAGTTATAAATGCTGACACTTGTTGACAACTAAATATATATGAACAGCTTATAAAAAGAGTTTTAATTCTTCATTGGACGTATGCCTAAAACAGCCAGTTTCATGGTAGAACACTAAACTCAAGCGAGAAGTCAATAGTAATATCCAACGGTCTGTAGTATAAGGAGATCGTCCCTGATTCTCATAGCGATTTTGAGAGGGTTGACTTCCCTTTAGATTGTCTAAATGAGAGTTAGAATTCTGCCGTTTAGTTGCCACGGGGCTTTATTTAGCGGCAATGGAATTTATAGCTGAAATTACAACGCTCCTTAAAAGGGGTTCATATGTTACTTTAGATAAATTTAAGGTCAGAATCTATGTCTCGGATTTAAAAGGGTTAGAATTTATATAAAAAGGGATTAAAAGGAAATTTTTAGAGAAGCACAAAGTAGTTTTACCACAAAGACAGAAAAAATAACGCAAATACTAATATAGATAAAACTACGAATATATAATACAGGTCAGTGGTGATAATTTGAAGATTCGGTTGTTCACTAGATCATCAGGCAAAATGAATGTGGCACCTATTATCTTACTATTTCATTGTCAACCAGGTCCTGAACATGGGATCTTCACGAATTTTCTTTAGGTTAAAAAGGGGATAAGATTACTTCAGGGGATAATATTTGTCTATTGGTCACAATTTCATTGCTACCATAGCGGATCTTCTTAAATATGGCCCTATCAAGGTACACTTAGATGTCAAAACTGATATAAGTATGTCTGCTGATATCATTTGTTTACTTTTCGCTATTTCGTTGTCACCAATGTGGATCTTCAGGAACCTGGCATCTTTAAGACAATTCTTTAGATTGCAAAGAATTCCGAGTTGTGCCTTGACATAGTATTTTGTCTACTGTTCACTATTTCCTTGGTCTACTGTTCACCTTGAATACGACAATTTTCAGGACTTTTCCTTTGATTACAAATGGAACAGAATTATTTCAGGGGTTATTATTTATCTAATGATCACGATTTCATTGCCACTAGAGTGGAACTTCCAAAATATGACAGTATCACGGCAATTTCTGAGATATCAGTGTTGATATAAAAATATCTGGTGATGTTATTTGTCACCTTTTGGCCATTTCTTTATAATCTGTATGGATCTTCAGGAATCTGGCATTTTTAAGACAATATTTTTGATTGCGATCGAGGCCGCGTTGTGTCTTGGGATGATATTTTTTCTACTGTTCACCAGGTTAGACCTTCTTGGATACGACAACTTTCAGGACTTTTCCTTTGATTACGATTGGGATAGAATTACGTCAGGGGATTTTGTCTACTAATCACGATTTCATTGCCACTAGAGTGGACCTTCCAAAATATGGCCCTATCACGACAATTTCTGAGATATCGAAGTTTATATAAGAATGTCTGGTGATTTTATTTATCACCTTTTGTTATTTCTTTGCCATATGCTTGGATCTTTAGGAATGTGGCCCCATTAAGACAATTCTTTAGATTGTGAGGGGGGACGAGTTATGTCTGGTAATAGTATTTTGTCTACTGTTTGGCAACTTTACAACATTTCATTAGATCGTAAAAGAGATGCAAGTATATCAGGCAACATTTCAGGGATTAGAAAATATAATTTAAGAGAGAAATTGGGAGTTATATATAAAATACACACACAGAAACTACAGAGGAGACAAAAAATCAGTCTAAAATAATATATATAAACGAACAATAAAAATACATTATATAATGTCAAATAATCGAAATACGATTTTTAATAAGAGAAGATAAGACATTCTGTACATGCTGGACACCCTACAGTTTTTATATGCTTAATGTTACACATAGCAGCTATAAAATTTAGCTGTTATGAACAGTTTAATGGAACTGGGAGTCAGTTAGTTCCCATATTTACCATTTATTTCCAATACAGAACTTTAACATACGTTTGAACTTATCATAGACAGAGATGTATTAGTAAAACTGAAAAATACTGAAAAAACAAAACAAACAAAAAAAAATTTCGGCAATTTTATTTTACATTCTTTAAGAAAGAAAACTGTTATCCTTACATTTCGATACTGAAATCGAATCTTTATTTATTTTGGAACCTTTCCTTTTTTAAAGTAAAAATACTACTGAACTTACAGAGACATTTTTGTTAAGGTATAAAATGCGAGAAGATAAAAAGAAAGAGAAGTAACATTAATGTTGTTGGAGAAGCACAATCAATTTTTTTTTCTCCTTTTTTCTTTGGAAATTTTCCTCAGAAGAAATTCTTTTTCTCTCGAAACTGTTTATTTTATTTCACTGTTTTTGCAAACAAATACAAGAAAACACTTTTTGACGAATTTTTTTAATACATATTCAGTGTAAGCTGAATATGTTATGAAATTTGGATAATGTTATTTATGCAAAACAGTAAATTGCTAGAGTAAGCACTCTACGGAAAATTATACAAAAAAAAATAAAGTTCACAGGGTTGAAACGTAACTAAATTGTCCAGTTGTAAGATAGACAGAGTTAAATTTTATGCCTAATAGCATCAGATAGTTTTATTGTTAGTTCTGTTTCAGCTCTTTGAGTCTACAAAAATAGTTCAACATTTTGTGAGGAGGGTATTATAAATATAGTGATCTGATGTGCAAATATTTTTGGTTGAATAATTTGGATTTTTAAAGGCTGAGTATATGGGTATTATTATATTTAAAAATCCCTCTTTAAGTATAATATATCCCATACCTATTAAGTGGTTAATTAATTAATTACATAAATGTAATATATTAATTATTTAATGGTATAAATTATATATCAACATTTGTGTCTAATATCTCATAACTTACTAATTATATATTATTTAATAAAATAATGTTATATAATTTTTATCGAATTAACAAAGGTGCCGCTATTTTCAAGTTACTTTCAAAATCAAAAATATCTCCTATTCCTTTGTTATAAGGTGTATTTTAATGTGTAAAAATAAGTCATAGGGAATGGGATCGAAAGATGAACAAATCAGTTTTTGAAAGCAACAAATCTTTCTTTCAATCTTTCCTTTTTTTTGTTTGTTTGTTTTTGGTGTGTGTGTGTCCGTCCGTCAGAGAGAAAGAGAGGTTTGCTTCTTTTAAACTTATCATTAGGAACTGTAGATTTGGCCTAAAACCGAAAAAAATGCCATACTTAAAGTAGTTCACAAGCAGGACCATTTAAACAGGGCGCTGTGGCCCAGTAGACAAAGGCAGCGAGCCAGTGGTCTGCACGTCGATGGTTCGATGCCCGTCGCTGACAAAACTGCTGACGCCTGAAAAAATCTGTCTTAGCTGCAATGTCCTCCAAGTTCCCCCAAAATACCCCTGGAGGTGCGGGTTCAAGTGTTCCGGTCTCGTCACTTGACTCGGTTCAAAATTACGGGACCGGTATGTTTCAAACGGGTGCAGCGTGGACCCACCCCCTGTGGTGCACCCGGGGCAACGCATGCGGCGAAGTGATCGCACACTTCTGGCTTCTCCCGGAGAAGAGCCTACGCCCAGCTCCCATCCATTGGAAAAAAATATTGAATTATTGCAAATAATACATTTGGTGTGAAGTAATAGATTAACATTTTATTTTAATTATTCAAAGGTGCAGTAATAATAATATTTAGGGCTCTATGCGCACACACAGATATATATATATATATATATATATATATATATATATATATATATATATATATATACATACATAATACATACATACTGCATGTGTGTATATGCTTATCGGCAATATGTTTCAGTACGAGTGTATATTATCATGGGAATATATCGTTATATCGTGGTAACATGTAATCTTATTGTACATGTAATTTATATAATAAATATGATATAATTGCTTATAGGTCATTATTTATATTCTCAAACGAAGTCTATATGAGTTATATTTACTCGTATATATTCTGTATGCGTGCTGCACTTTTCTGTATAGTACATAAGTTTGTTTATATAATAATAAAGCGAACTCAGTGTACTTTGACTCATCCTTCGACCTACTGTGACTCTTATCTAATGATATTTCTTTGAAATCAAAAAATTTCAATGACGTGCAAGACATTTTCCGAGCATATTCGTCTTCTACAGACTTAAATGTTCCGCTTATAGATCAACATTAAGGTTTTAAATTTCTAAATGCCGTCAGAGGGCTCGTATTTTTCCTTCAAATCGACTATCCACGGTACAGCAACAAGAAAACACGAGACAAGAAATAATCCCCGACAGAGCACAGCTTTTCTTTCTGCGCGCATGATCCATGATTTAATACCTCGTGTAACACAAGATGAACACCAGATATTAAATCATAAATTATACGCGCAGAAAGAAACGCACTATTAAAAACCCTCGTACGCTATCTCAATAGGCGGTGCTCAGCCCCACATGGGTGTATTTAATGATAGTAGGTGACGGGGGAGTTTATACCTGCAGGAATACCGTACAAATCGCTTTCGCGTCAGTCTATATAGCTTTCACATAATTAGCCAAAACACCCCTGGGAAACGCAGCGGACTGGAGGGGGAGGAGAAGGGCCCTTGTGCCATAAAAACAGGGGCCCCGTGCCTGGAATGCATGAATCCGGTTGTCGTAAAAGAGAATTATACACACCTCCCCCCTCACATTGTTCTACACGGTGACAAAGGCACTCACGGAACTCATAAAACTTCCCAGTATCAACAAAATCGTGAGGGGAATGGGAGGATGATAAGAAAAAAAGATTAAAGTGGCATTTCCGAAATCGAACGTTTTTGGCGGCAGGCGAACTCCCAGTTATGGTCTTCGAAGAATGTAGGATGATAATAATACTAGATATACAGAAAAAAAAATTCCAGCCTATTTATGATGTGATAATAACTTGAATAATGCCTCCATATTACCACCATTATTCAACCTTATTATAACCAGTGGAACTATCTAACTAGTTCAGTGGCGGCTCCAGTCCAGAGATTTAGGGGGGGGGGCAACGTCGGCTCTTAGGGTGATATATATATATATATATTATTACCACCATATTATTACCCTATTACCACCATTATTCAACCTTATTATAAACAGTGGAACTATCTGACTAGGTCAGTGGCGGCTCCAGTCCAGATATTTAGGGGGGGGGGGGCAACGTCGGATCTTAAGGTGATATATATATATATATATATATATATATATATATATATATATATATATATATATATATATATCTTTGTATATATATATATATATGCATGTATATATATATATATATATATCTGTACGTCAGAGGTAAATTATCATATGTGCAAAAATCCAATTTTTCAGGAGAACTTTTCAGGACAGCTTTGTAATGGTTTACCTCTCATCAGGACTTACATATGCGATAGTTTATAAGACCAAATTTAACCCACCATCTTATTTTGCATATATGACAGTTTTCCTCAAAGAAGCTCCATCCAAAAGGAGTCACTTAAATAAATATTTCGAAAATGAAGAAAATTCACTTATGATAGTTTACCTCTGACGTACATATATATATATATATATATATATATATATATATATATATATATATATATATATATATTGATTGCTCGAGCCGCCGTTGGTGTATGTTTGCTAAAGACTTTCATTGTGTCTCATTTTTTTTAATTGCAAGTAGACTTTTCTTTTCATTAATTCTCCAAGAAGTACTATCAGATGTGATTCAACTCTGTGCGTCTGACTTACAAGGAACTTGTTGTAATCTCAAACAGAAGTGAATAACATCTTGAAATCTACAATAAAATTAAAATGATGGTTACTGGTTTTGAACTAATTAATAATTTATTATCGGGCCGGTAGGCATTAGATGTGATTGTCACTATAAATTAGTGAATTGTTGATAGTCAAAAGTTCAGTAATAACTACATATTTCAAAATAATTCATATTTTATTGTCATGCTGAGAAGCAGTAGGTGTGATTGTCAGTATTGAGTTCATGAATTGTTCATAGTGATAGTCAATAGTTCAATGATGACTATATGTTTCGAACTAATTGATAGTTCATTGTCGGGCCGAGAAGCAGTAGGTGTGATTGTCACAAAGAATTTGAGAATTTTTTATAATGATGGTCAATCGTTCATTCTTTAATTGTATTGTGGATTTCAAGAAGTTATTTATTCAATCTCTTTGCGTCTGCTTACTTAAAAAATTTTCATTAATGGAGTTGAAATATGTAAGGCAGTGCAATGTTTTATGTTTCATCGTAATGTGAGTCACCTATCTTTGCTATTTTTGAAACCATTTACAGCAATGGATATTAACCCTAAAACTCAAAGCTTGAAATTTGTGCAGACCAGAAATGTAACCCCATGCAACTCAATGACCCATGGGGCTGAAATATGTAAGGCAGTTCAATGTTTTATATTTCATCGTTATATGAGACGCCTATCTTTGTCATTTTTGAAACCATTTACAGCAATAGATATTAACCCTAAATCTCCAAGCGTGTAATTTGTGACGAGATAAAATGTAACGCTTATGAGTATTGTTAATAACATATACATATATATTTATATACAGTGGTACCTCGGTACTCGTCGTTAATTGGTACCAGAAGGCAGGACGAGTAGAAATTTCATATTTTACTTAACAATTTATAAAATGATAGGGTTGTTTTAAAATAAAAAATCCTAATATATATATATATATATATATATATATATATATATATATATATATATTGATTTTCTTTAAGATGATGCTGAATTATTTTCCATCTAAATAGTTTGTCATATGCTAACAACCTTTTATTGTTAGCTCTAACCCTCAGGTTCTATTGTAGCTACTGTCAGTTAGAGAGGGTATTCGAACCCATGCGTCCCAAATTCAAGCCGGAATTTTAACAGCTGAACCTTCTCGGAGACGTGAGAAACACTCCTTTTTTTAACATCTTTCAAAGACAAGTTGAAAATTTCGATTAATTCAAATCCAAAATCCTCATTTCCCCGAAAATTCGAAAAATCTGCTTTGAGAACTTAACAATTTGTATTAAAAATACAGAAATAAAAGTACGGTACAAATTTCAACAGACCTTATCACGCGAAAACTGGGTATACCCCGATACAGATATCATACCTCAACCGGTGTAATATTTCCTATGAATATCGAAAATATCCCTCGGGAAATATGCAGAAGAAGAGCTCGAGACTATAAAAAGAGCAGACCCCCCCTCTCTCCAATCCCCTAATGCATAAATCCGAATGTCGTAAAAAGGAATTATGCCTACCTCTCCCTACCATTGTTCTATAAGATGACAAAGGAAGTCACACGGCTCCATAAAACTTTCCCGCTCTTCCTAGCAATCTTTGTGCGGGCGTAAGGAATGAAAAATTTAAAGGGGATCATCCTACCTTGTGACTGATGCAGCCAATATGCAGAGAAGTCCTGAAGAGTCACATAAAAGGGAACAACTGCAATGCTTGTAAGCAGGTGAAGAGTTGCCTTTGGAATTGTTATATACGTATGTTAAGACTTGTGGACAACGGACAATGTATCTTTTCATTTTTCGAGAGTGTTATTTGTTACCTAATAGGCTCAGGATTTTTTTTCCTTTGGTGAAAAGCCAAATTAGACTAGATAAAAAAAATATATATAAAAATTCTTGATTTATTAAACGCTATAAAATATGCAAAATAATTGAAGAACTTGCAGCAAGAACGAGCTATGTCCAATTTTGGGCGAAGGGCAGGTTAAAAATGGATCATAGGTTTAAAAAAATATGCTGAATCAATTGATGCAGTAATGAGTTACCTCTCTCAACTGGAATATAGAGAACCAAGCAATATTGCATGTAATCCACTCTGGTGTTTGATGCAAGAGATGATTAGCTGTGAAGCTGACTCAACGAAGAAAACAAATATTATTTCAAGTATTATTCTACTAGAGTTTGTTGATTTTAGTAGAGATTTCTATGATAGTTTTCATTTATTTTGAATTTATTGTGGTAATTTTCTTTGTATAGTAATATTTTGTCTTTCGTAATGTAAGCCAAACAAACGGGAATTTTATTTATAAAAGCATACATTTATTACATTTTTGTTTAATATAGTGTTTATTTATCTGTACTGTTTCCTTTCTCTGATGATAAATTGCAGTTTTAATGATACTAAACAAGCAATAAAAGCGTTCCCTGTCTTTTTAAAGAACTATCATTAAGCTAATAGACAAAGAGGCATATTTTCACCCTTTAGTGCAAGAATGGGCTCTGTGATAACATAGGTATATCTAAAATAATTAATATTAAAGAAAATACGAAAATTGCATTCCAATAAACCTAATAAAGATGCGTTGACCAAACAAAAACAAATCTAGGATTTTTACAAATTTTGCATGACTCATGTATGTATTTAATTCAGTAATATATGTACTTAATGCAGAATAAAGAAACACAAAATATGAATTTGCAAGCTATACATGCCTATAAATAAATTCCCAAAACCCCCACGTTCTAGATGCAAGAAGAACGGGTAAATACGGACAGTTGAAGGTACTAATTTGATAATAAATTTTAAAAATATATATAATACGTTAATATTATAAATGCCCCGCGAAAAATTTTACAACATCTGTACACAATGTATCAAAGATTCATGACTGTTTTATACATTTTACTCATTCGATTCTGAATAACAAGACCTATTTGTGACTGCACTAAGACTGTACATTTACTCTGAAATGTTGAAACATAAGCATACTACTGTACTTTATAAAATATTTTGTTTCTAAACCAATCAACAATGCGAAAACTGTAGCTGCAAGTATATCAATATATATATATATATATATATATATATATATATATATATATATTAATATACTTAATATCCCATTCAGTCAATTTCCTGTGCCCTTAAAGATAAACTCAGTAGAGTTAAAGCTGACTGCGAATGCAACTACAGGTTGAAAGTGTTTTTTGGCTTTCTGATGTTCCCTCTTACATCATCTCTTATACTCGGAGATAAAAATATTCCCGGAGTTTTTAAAAGATAAAGCCCACGAGCTGCTAACTCGAAACACCCAGTGTGATGTATGCTAATGGTTCTATTCCATTACCTAAAATCTTGACAAAAATAGGGACCCTCCCTCCTCAGGCAGTGAATGGATAAGAGAGATAAATTGAGACTGGTGCTTCCATCTAAGTTATCAACTGGAATAATATTTTTTTCTGGGATATCATGCATAAGAAGATCCCTGTCTAACTCACTAGCACCTAAGAAAAGATTAATTACGGTTACTTCTATACAAACCAACTATACCACTCTAAAGTATAAAAAAAAGGAAGATCAGATTTACGTATATGCCCATAACTTTATACAAGAAAATATATATATATATATATTACAAATCTAAACAGAGAATTTTAATAATTCAGGTAAAAAACTAACTAAGAATGAGTAAATAAAATTTAGGCACCAAAATTTTCACAAAATTCATTACATAATATTAGATAGTTGAAAATTAACAAACAATGGGGACTGATGCGACCATATAATACTATAAACACAGATATCAATATGGTAAACAGAATAGTACTAAAACAGAAAGGAAATGGAGGCGTTATAGTTGATGACTGAGGGGGGGGGTGACCCCCCCCAAACCCGAGTAAACATGTTTTAAATCCGGATAACATTCCCGGTGGTCGGCTACAACACCAAAACCTTATAGATCAATTAAAGTGACAAAACATTTAAAGTGACACAAACAAATTAAACCAGAGATTATCATTAAATAATACAACTAATTATAACGCTAAAATACTAAATAAATATAAACGTAAAATATATCAATACATCTAAATACATACCACCTCACCAAGCTAGTGTCACGACTCACCAACACACTCTTTTATAGTCAAAATAGGGAATTAATGTTGCCAAGTATACGATGAAACGTTGCTTGCATACAGCATTATTTAAATTGAAAAACTGGGTTAAAATTGACGTAAGGAATTGAACAGGAAAACCCTGTTCAGAAGCTATTTTTATGAATTTTTTTATTCTAAAATCCATGTTTATTACACTTGAATGTAAACATCGACAACACATTAACTGGTTTATTACAACATTACGTTTGATAAGATCGTTATTCCATGACATAATCCTTACAGTATTAAAATTATAATGATCTCGTTTATCATAAAGACAGTACGAGACGTTATTTTGTTTATTTTTTTTTAAACTTAAGTCTAAGTATACTATTTAGTAAATTTAGACCTTCGTTTAATTGCCTTCGTTGTCTTTTTTAGTTTCTACCAATTTAAGATTATCCGAATAAAAATTAATTTCTAATGATCTTAAATTTTCATTGAAACAAACCAGTATATCATCTACATATCTAAAATACAAAAGTTTATTTAATATCATGACACCTCGTTAATATTGTTCATTATACCTCGTTCATTATATGAACGAGGTGCCATCTTCCATAACGGTCTTCCGGAAAGCGAAATTTCAGACGCTAAAACCGTTCGTCGTCGCGAGTTATAATTTTGGCAGCGCGCTAAACGTAGTTTGTATCGCTTGGGCCAGCAGTAAACAGTTAACCAGAAAAGTACAAAAAATGCGTCAAAATTTTAACATATATATATATATATATATATATATATATATATATATATATATATATATATATATATATATATATATATATATATATATTATATAGATACATATATACATAACACATACATACATACAAAAGAGGTAAGCAACGATAAGTAATCCTACGTTAATAACCCGCGGTAGTTTCGTTAGAAGTGACTACCTGAATTTATTTTATTAAATATATCCTCTAGTTATTAGAATAATTAATATTTCTGAACTATTAAACAAAAAGCTTGATAATTATTAACAGATATTTTGCTTTTAATTATTTTACCAAGTTATCCAAATCTGGAACATATTGAGTTGTTGCGGTTCGTAGCAGTTCAGTTAAATAACAAAAATAAGGAATAAGAAATGTTATTAAAAGAAATTCAGCAATTTATAAGACATTTTGAAAATTGATCACTGATCCAACAGCGACAACGTGAGTAATAAAGATCCGCAGTTCGACCACCATTGTTATAAATCATTTATTACGCCAAGAACATTTTTCGGAATTTAGAGTATAAAGTTTACAACTGAGCATCTTCCTCATACCTGGCACGGCCACTAAAAGCATCAATATCACATGCAACAGAGAGCAGAAAATATTCAGCGGTCCATTAGCGATACTTTCCTTCAAAACGCTCTTATCGTACTCAATCCAAAATTATCAATAGTTCTTCCCCCACTTCCTAATGGCACTTCCGGTGAGCAGCTCCTAGACCATGACTTATCTCGAACACCTATAAGGATATCCACTAATGCCCCTCAGCCCCCATAACCTTAAATCAGGGCTGGGGTAGGTCCGCCCTCGCTTCCCGCAGGCTATCGAAGGATAAGGAAGATGAATAGGGCGGCGTCACATCCATGTTTTATATTGGCGGCGGGATAACAATACCCCCACCTTTCCAGGTACTTTCGCTTCTAAGCTTAACTCGTAAAATCTCAGAATCAGCAAACTCCGTTTATGTTGGACTTTGGACGCTATCGAAAGCCTCTTTCTAAGTCACAGATTGTTAGAATATTGTTGAAACTTTTTTATGTACCTCCCATGGTTTTCAGGACACTTTAAAAAATTAATAAACTTATAACAAAGTAATTTTTTGATGTTTTGTTATTAGCAATATCGAAAAATAAACTAAATAAACTTAATTTTCTACCAATTATTTCAACAAGGATATATATATATATATATATATTACAAAGGGAAACTATTGCAATCAAAATCCTTGGTTAACCAAACTTAACGCATAAAATCTCCATATCAGCAAATTCCATTTATGTAAGATTTTGGATGTTATTGGAAAGCCTCTATCTAAACCGCGGTTTTCTAAATTTTGTAGAAAACTTTTATGGGTTTTTTCCGGGTTTTGGGGTCCCCTTAGTTTTCCGGGTACTTAAAAAAAAATAAATCTATAACAAAGTATTTTTGATTATTTGTTGCTAATAATGAGAAAAAAACTAAAAAGACTAAATTTTCTACGCAATTCTCCAACAAGTATAATTTTTGATAATTTTTCTGCGAAATGAAACTATCGCAATCGTAGTCCTTGGTAAAAGAAAAAAAATAAATAAATAAGATCAATTATCTCAAAAGGTGAATGTCTAACGACAAGTGCCTCCGCATTAGGCTTAAAAAAAAGATAAGTTATTTGTAAATTTTTATGTTGTATTCCACTGTTTTAATGATGAAATACTGCCTATCAAAATTTTGAGAGAAATAGCAATTTTATTTCCGCCCTTCCGTATTATTTTTGTTAGATTACACTTGGAAAAGAGATTTTTTTTATCTTAAAAGCATTGTCAAATAGAAAAAAAGGGTCTTTTTTGAACCAAAAGATGTAGAAAGAATATACAGGGTGTCCCAGTTAAGAGTTTCAGAACTTCTACGAGGGGTAGGGTGCATCCTGACGACTCGAAATCATATAGCAATGTGGGGTCGGAAATGCTTTCCTGATGCGGTGATGTACACAGCAAACCATAAAGAAAGAAACCGTAAGTGGATAATCGTTTTAATAATAATTGTACAAAAACGAAAGGTACAGGGGTCAAAGTAAGGGTTCGAAGCATTTTCCACCGACTGCAATGCAGACCTCACATCTCCGGCGCATGGAATTCCGAACATTCTGGAATAAACCAGGCTCATCTCGAATTTCTCCAGCCGCTACTGCGATTCTTGCAACCAGCTCCTGAGCATTGTCAACGCTAACTCTGCGTTCGTATAATTAGCTATCCTACTATCTCTCAGTCCTTGTGCGAAATGACGATTCCCTTCACGAACGCTCGGAACTTTTCCGCAACGCCATCTACCGCTTCAGAAAAGCACTTCCGACTCGACATTGCTATATGATTTCGAGTCGTCAGGATGCACCCTACCCCTCGTAGAAGTTCTGAAACGTTTAACTGGGACACCCTGTATATTAAGTTCCTAGTGAAAAGGAAAAAAAATTAAACGAAGGCTTCCTTCGCTGACTAGTTTTAATGAAAATTTAGTCTTCAAAAAGCAAGATAAAAATTTGAATTTATCATTAAATTTTACTTATATATTTGCACTGTTATAGGTTCTCCACGCTTATATGTTTAAAGTTGTTTCTTAAAGGCATGAACAAACTATCGTATTTTTTTATCTGTTGTGTCATGCATATGAAGTCGAGTAGAATTTTCACTCCTTCAATACACCTAATTAGTTTCTTTGTTTTTAATAAATTTTTTAAAACAAAATATTTGGAGACAACTTATTTCTACTTAAGTATAAATTTTCGGCTTCATATCAAGTGTCACAGTATTTTTCAGTTCGACCTCTCTGTACATACACAAATATGCACACACACACACACACACACACACACACACATATATATATATATATATATATATATATATATACACTGCTGGCTACCCAAATTGCAACACCAAGAAAGACAAGAGATATCACAACAAAATTTATTTTGTAGATAACATGTTGACCAAGTATCAAATGATTAAATTTATAGACTTCTGTGAAGTGTGGTTCCTGCCAAAATCAGTAGCCAGAATAACAGCCATTGTTGGAGATCACCGCTGCCACATGCCTCGGCATTGATTCAAAGAGACTTTGGATGAGTTCTTGGGGTACAGCAGACCAAACAGCTTCCACACGTTGCCAAAGTTGATCTGCTGTGGCAGCTGGGGATGAAATCTGAGTCAATCGTAGAGCAACCATGGACCACATGTTTTCTATCGGCGAAAGATCCGGAGAGCGAGGCGGCCAGGGAAGCAATTCAATCTGGCGATTGACGAAGAACCGTTGGACAATGCGTGCCACGTGTGGTCGCGCATTATCCTGTTGAAATATGGATGTGGGCAAGCCCTGAAGGTAATAAAGGACAACTGGCTCCAACACCTCGGAGATGTAGCGCTGGCTGTTTAAAGTACCGGCAATGCGTACTAGAGGTGTGCGAGAGTGATATCCAATACCGCCCCATACCATAATACCCGGTGCAGGACCAGTGTGGCGGTGCATAACGCAGCTGTTCAGCATCCTCTCTTCACGGTGTCTCCAGACTCGAATGCGACCATCGTGGTGTTGCAGACAGAAGCGTGACTCGTCAGAAAGACAATTTCATTCCATTCTGCCGTCCACATCCTTCTGTCATCGCACCATTGGCGGCGGAGACGTCTGTGGTTCTGCGTCAAGGGTAGACAAAGCAATGGACGTCTTTTGGCCAGACCACTCTGCTGTAAACGGCGTCGAATTGTGCGCGCAGACACTGGATGATGTGTTACAGACTGCATGTGCTGTGCTATGGTTCGTGATGTGACTGAGCGATCCGTCACTGCCATGCGCACAATTTGCCTATCATCACGTGAAGTAGTGCGCTGAGGTGGATGCGATCGAACACGCCGGTCCGTCGTACCCTCCTGCATCCAACGATCACATATCCGCATTACAGTTGTTTGGTTTCGTCCAACACGACTACCGATTTCCCTGAAAGATAATCCACAATCTCGGTAGGCCTCTATCCTTCCTCTGTCGAACTCGGATACTTGATCAAAAGATGATCGCTGTTTTCGACGAGGCATAATTGATCGTTTTTTTGAAAAAACAAGAAAAACACAATTGCCGAACTTGAAATCGTCGAAATCTCCAAGCCTTAAATAGCGCTTTGAAGTGGCGCCACAGGCGCGCGTGATGTGAGTCCGCGCTTAAATTCTAATCATTTGCATATCTCACCTCCGCTAATGCATGTTGAAAATTTCATGTTATTTGCATGTTTCCTTCAGGGTGTTGCATTTACAGTGGCCAGCAGTGTAGCTGGTTGAATAGTAAGCATTAATGTGATATATAAACATCTTTAAGACACAACATTTGAAGAAATATAATAGAACGTTCAACTTTATTTGCATGGAAAAATAATTTTAATAATATATAGCGGTATACCACAGTAAGGATATTAAAGTTTCTAAAATAAGTAAGCGGCAAATACAATAAACCGAAAGAAAGAAAGAAATTCTTTACTGGAGACGGGCAATCTTCACATTTTGAATTTTTTTTTATTACTTTTAGATGCATAGTGTAGAAAAAAACGACGAAAAGAAAAGAAAAAAAAGAGAAAAGACACACTGCTCAATTTGCCCGACAAACTATATAGTGTTTCGTAAAATGAAGGAAAAAAATCAACCGTGAAATATTTCCGCTCGCAACAGAAATTTTTTAATCCAGTGCAAGAGGAATTTCCGTTGATTCAGCATTTTTTTTGTTTCCGTGACTCTAGTATTTTTAGTTGATACCAGGCTCTCGGTGGAGTTTATGTCATTATAGAAGCATCCAACTATAGAAGCATTTTTTTAAACGTGTACTAATGATCAGTGCAGAGTATACCTTCCCTTTCAAAAAATGTAAAAAAAATACTTAATGATATATCTTTCACCTTCATCTTCACCTGTTTAGAAATATTCATTATACTAAGGCAAAATTTCTATTTTGAATGCGAAAATGCACGTAAATATATACAGTACTTTATTAGAAAATAATACAAAATAAAAGGAAGGAAGAATATCAAACACGTTGGTAAATTTCTCATAAACCATACGTTACCAATTCATAGCTGTTAGATTTATGTTATTAAAGACTCCTTAGCGTGACAAGCTTTTATCGAGATTTATTTATCACGAAAATGTATAAAGGTCTTCACAGAAAATACCCAACGAAGCATTTTTTTCGGAAAAGGAAATTTTCTCCCTCGGTAAATGATTGCGAGGCTCTCTGAATGGTAACGAAGTTTTCCCCCGTCTAAAATAAATAAGAAATTCCTCAGAAATACCGCCAGAACTTAATATTTTCACATTGCATTTACATATTCCGTTCATATAACGGCAGTTACACCAAGATCATAAATCAGTGGCGATTATTCATTTTCAGTTAATGAGGTGCAATTATTTACTGTTAGTTAAATATACTGTTAAAATTTCCGATTAAATTAATTGGTTATTTAGAGAATTTTTCGCTGCAAAGTGTAAACTTCATACCATATATATATATATATATATATATATATATATATATATATATATATATATATATATATATATATATATATATATATATATATATATATATATATATATACAGAGAGAGAGAGAGAGAGAAAGATGAATAAAATGTAACCGGCATTTTAGTAGCTGTCGAGAAATTGATATCTCTTGTTTGAAACTGGATACATTTGCATGTTAAAGTTTATAGTTGGACATAAATTCACAATATATGTAGATGTCAGTTTAAGACCTGAATTTACTTCTTTTAAAAATTTCCTTCAAATCTGAGATAAAAAAACTAATAAAATTTTATAGCTTTTCTTACAAATCCGCAATTATGACTCATTATTAGCATGAAAATCAACCGAAAATGTAAAAATTTACCGGTACCCTGCTAAAGAGATTTGTTAAAAAAATTCCGAACTTCTATTAAATCCGAGTAAAACCATTTGAAAGACTGGAGATTTTATATAAAATTTACGGTAAAATTCAGATGCTATTTTTACTTTTTTTTTATTACATTAACTATAAAGTGATGACTGTCTCATTGCCAGTACTTTAACGTTAATTTTACCGGATTATTATTATATTTTACAGCACATTTAGGAAGTATGAATCCTTCAGTATACATTGGGACTTGTAAAACTGTTGTGAAGTGCAAAACACTCCCGTGTGTAGTGGCTCTGCATTATGTTTTAAAAATCTAATAATTATTTGTTTTTGTAGTACTACCATTATTTCAGCATGTAAAATCTGGTTTCCTAGGTCACGATTAAGTCGTGAGGAAGTAAATTACATTGTCATGAATGACCTAAAATGAAAATTCGTGACTTTTCTTATTTACAAAATTTTCATGACTGTAGGGACAGACAGTACTCGGGGGTTGTTCGTGCAAAGTGAAATATAGATCCACTATAGCTTTAGTGCATGAATCTATCACCTTTTCCAGCATTTGCAGTAAACAGCTAATATTGACGATATATATATATATATATATATATATATATATATATATATATATATATATATATATATATAACTTCACCCTGGCAGGCAATTCATGAAAACACTCCGTGCTGACATAAGGAAACTGTAATATCTCAAGCGATAACTATATAGGTACTCACACCATCCTCCCTAAATCAAAAGGCAAAAATAGAGCTTTCCCGTCTCTGAGGATATAGGAGAATAAGCAAGATGAATCGAGTTTGCCCTGCACCGATATTTTATCGAGGTGTTGTTTGACAATGCATTTTGCTCCGTTATTAGCCATTGCAATAAACGCGCACCCGCTGTTTACTGGTAAATAGAGACACCTGGAAACGTTAAAAATGGGAGGCAGGTTAGACGGCAAATAATTTTGCTTTACTCAGCGTGCTAAGGCAAAAGTGTCGAATAATTTCAGACGCTTTATAGAGACAGCACAGGGGAAAGTATACTTACGGTCTTGGGGGTAAATAAAAAAGTTAAGTGGATGTTTTCTTTACCAGTAAAACGTGAAATATGTACCAGGCAAAAGGACAGCATTATGAAATAGAAAAGTATGCAGCGATTTGTCTATTGCGAACGGCATAAATTGTAATAAATGCCCTAAAATAGATTCTTCTTTTTTTATTATTAATAAAAAGATAATTTGACTTTTCTTCTATGTGTTGTAGAGAAAGGCATTTAAAAATAAGACACCTTAAACCTCAAAAGGTAATATAGGTAGATAATGCAGTATCTGCAGTTTGGAAAAGATGCGGTCCTAGGCTTATAATATTCAGTCGTTATTGTAAAACACATAATAAGTTACCCGACAGAACCTAAGAGAGCACTTCTGTTTTACAGCTTTATAAACTGCCCTAATTTTGTCTATAGAAGACACGGAAAACTTTCCACATTTCAGTGACAATTTATCGCAGATTTATAACTATGTAAATTTACCTACATTTAAAAAAACACATTTTTATAAACTATTTTGAGTACATCTTAATGATTCAATTTGAAATTTTATTCTCCTAAATTGATTTTTTGCATTGATTTTATTAATATTTCCTCACATTTCCTGACGTTGTTTGATTGGTTGTCTCCATCTTCTTGGCTTTACTAGTTCTGGGAATACAAAGAATTTTACACATGCTTTCGGCAGTTTAATAAACTGTCTAGTCGAAGTGCACTTAGTTGCGGTACTCTGTGCGATATCCTTGAGGAATTAGTATTCATTATTATTTCCTACAATTTCCAGTGCTTAACATGTGCCTTCAATTTAAAGTGCATGAAAAATGCCTGACATGAGTTGTAAGTGCCAAAATTTGCAGTTAAAGTAAGCTGTAAATTTTACATTTCATCAACAGAGGGTTGCATTGGAGTTAAAAAAAAGGCAAAT
>OU015490.1:178231505-178241505 GCA_907164885.2 Dolomedes plantarius | reverse complement strand
AATATACAGTAAGTTGTTCCGTAGAACTCTCGTAGCATAGATTAGAGAAAGTGGGAACATAACACAGTCCCAATTGAGACCTCATATCTCGTAGATTCTCCGCCGCTCTCAGTACGTTAACACATCATCAACACTCAGTTTATTCTGCACTCCGCCTCATGTTGTCTCGTTTCTATCTCCCCTTGCTTGGAAAATTTTCGTACGTTCTACTGCACCACGTGTAGTATTTTTCACGCTTCCCGGGAGTTACCTTTTCATCCTTTGTCGGCCGACTCTTTTTCTGCGATTAAGTATTCACAGTATTTTGTCGGTCGCGTCAGCTAGTCTCTCCCATTCTTACCTCGTCTCCCTTCCTGTGCTAACGGTCTTTTGCTTAACTATTCTAAATGATGTGTCACTTAGAAATGGTCATTTTAAAAAACTCATTCAAACTTCGCCACCTGTGTGGGCTTAGTATGAGTTTATTAATGATCCTGTCTATCAAACTTAACTTAGTCCATCTGTCTT
This sequence comes from Dolomedes plantarius, assembly GCA_907164885.2. Lineage (NCBI taxonomy): Eukaryota > Metazoa > Arthropoda > Arachnida > Araneae > Dolomedidae > Dolomedes > Dolomedes plantarius. The sequence continues at coordinate 178,240,998 of OU015490.1, read as the reverse complement.
AATTAAGAATGTCTGGCGTGAGTCTGACAAACTCTTTCCTAATAAAAGTGAGCATCTCAAAATTTCCTCACGGAAGAAGAACCGAAAGAAAAAAGCTTCCATATCTTTATTAAGAAATATCTTGAGACATAAACAAGGCAGTTAAACAGACCAGATACATTATTATTTATTAAACAAATGCCAGGCCATTGACCATCAGGACTTCAGGCAACTAGCTCTCCAATATTTTTTAACAATACAGTCCAAATCATTTAGCGCAGAACATTCGTCCAGATGAGCAGCAGTCATGTCTTGTCCAGAGTCACACAAGACACAATCAGGGGAATTAGTCAAATTAAAACGAAACAAATGGGCACTAAGGCAATCGTGTCCGGTCAAAAGTCTAAATCGGCAACTGCAGCTGCACGGGGTGAATCCGAAACACAGTGAGATCCACAAAACACACTCCAGGACCTATCACCAGCAGCATGGGAAGCCACGCTACGAAACCATTGTTTGAAGATTCTCTTTGTCTCTAATTTAGAAGAATAAAATGGGTGGTCTCTACAAGACCTTTGAAGAATGTATCAGTTCCCTTTCTGGCCGAAAAGTCCGTGTCTCGTTTCCCCAAAGACCACAATGGGATGCTACCCATTGGAAGGTAACTTCTTCCTGGATCCCCTTCAGGAGCACCCTGCAGCTCATACTCGGGAGCTCCTATTCTCCTGGTTGCTTGATAAAGCCTGGAGGTTTGGTTTGGTTTGAAGCGCTACGGTCAGCTTTTTGCTACACGAGAGCTAATTAAGCCGCGATCTACAGTTTAAAGCCGATTCCGAACGGCTACAAACAGCCATGCCAACAGTAGGACTCAAACCCACAGGATCTGAACCGAATGCCAGCGCCCTAGCCATTCGACCATCCCCTGGCAAAGCCTGGAGGGCAGAGATATAATCTGAATATTTTCAGAATTGCCAGCGCACTAGCCATTCTGAAAACATTACAGCCTTATCAAGAGGGGAAAGACGAACAGCAAGTTATTAGTGCAATATGGATGATACATTATGATACGTTACCAGATACATTATGAGATGCATGTACTCCTGGAGATGATGGACATTATGAGATACATGTATTTAATAATACAGCATGAGATACATGCATTTAATAATACATTATGAGATACATTATGAACCGAGAACCTTCATTTCCAAATTCCGATATGCTGCCTATCAGGATGCCCTGTGTCTAATAATTTTATACTGATTCCTTTAAGATCTTCATCATTCATGGAGTTGATGCTTATAACATTCAGTGAATGCTACTCCTCGAAACATAATTTTAAAGTCGAACCACAGGGAAGAAAAACCGAAAAAAAGCCTCCATATCTTTATTAAGAAACGTCTTGAGACATAAACATGGCAGTTAAACAGACCAGATACATTATGAGCTGACAAATATTGGTTCTTTGCGACGTAATATTCGAATAAGCGGAGGGCGTATCCCCTAACAAAAAGGAAAAAAAAAGTGGAATGGAAAAAAAAATGTAAAACTGATTGTCACGCGACTGGATCATTTTCATACACTTTCCAGTCAAGCATATCTGAGAAGTACATCTAAGCAGGCAAATGATTTATGGCAGGGAAAATGGGCGGACAACAAACCCCGCGCCAGTCAGAGGACAGTAAGAGAAAGAGTTTAAGGCCTTCCAGGAATCACTTTTGCAGACAACTCAGAAATCTAGAAAATAAATTCAGTTGACACGTCATGCTTTAAGGGTAAAAATAAATTACTTAATCTTTAAGAGAAATTCATTCATTTATCCTCATTTCATAATAATTTTTTTTCTTATCAGTATTATTTTTTATCCTTTATGTAAATCAGTATGCCTATGAAAATACTTAAACAGTATGAAGTTCGGGTTTTAAATTAATCGAAAAGTGCAATTTGTTATGCATTATTCATTGAAGCAGGCGATTTGCAGTTGAATTGGAAATTGACATCTGAATGTACACTTAATTTAAGCGCGTTTGGTTTTTCATATATTTGTCGAACTAATGGCCCGACTTGGATAATGTTTGCACGTCTGTACATAACAAAGGTATCGCAGGAAAGGGAGTGTGCATAAGAAGGGCTTACACATTTGTACACTGGAAAGATATCACAGGAAATGTTCCGTACATTAGTAAGGTTTCACATAGGAGAGGTTGTGTACGTCAGAAGGGTTTACGCATTTGTACAAGGGAAAAGTTGTGTACATAATAAGAGTTGTTCTTGCTCTTGTTGTCGTGTCTGTGAAGTACAAAAAAAAAGACTTAAATTGAGCCAAACACTCTTGGCATGGACGTTTGTAGCCATTCTGAATCGGCTTTAAGTTGTAGGTCCCAGTCGAATTGGTCCTAGTGTAGCAAGAAATTGACCGTAGCGTTCCAAAAGCAAACCAAAGCAAACCAAACGAAATGAACCAAAAGCCTGGATAACAGCAGCTGCCAGAACAGGGGCCTGTGGACTGCAGAAGTTCTTGCGGCAGCAAACCAAGCTTGAAAAGGGCAGCCAAAATTGCTGGACAGTCAAAGGTATGTTCTTGAGAAAGCTGGGTTTCAGGGCAATTTCTACAGTTGATAAAGGATCTTATGCCGCCAGGATGGATTTTCATACCCTTAAAATGATTAGTAGAGCTATTGCAGAAACAATTGTTCTGGCACAGTTAAAGTCCGAAATTAGTGGTTTCTTTAGGGGGTGGTTGGATAATCTGCACCTGGCCACTGCATCAATATAAGAATGGTTTACACCTTTGTACACAGGAAAGGTACCATAGGAAAGGTTGCGTACATAAGAACTGTTTACACATTTATACATAGAAAATGTATCATAGGAAAGGTTGTTCATATAAGAAGGGTATTCCTCATGTATAAAAATTTCACTATCAATTTTTTATCCTTTTAACGGGCAAAAAATCGTTTTTTAGAGTAATTTTTACTCTGGTAAATATTTTTTCAGAATTTATAATCAATTTATAATTCTGAAGACAGTTTAGTGAAATCAGGACAAAATAACATTATTAAAAATTTCATTCAGCTACATAACTTACATTGAGTTTTAGATATATCCTTTCAAAGATGGCAGATCATACATAATTCCACATTCCGAGATAAATTGACCTAAAGTACAGGTGTACAGCAGAATGCATATGCACAGTACAGCATAAAAATGTTGCGTACGGCAATGTAACCATCGCAGAAACATGCGATATGAGATTAAAATTCTGCTGTGCGTTCTAAGCCAAGGTAAAAAAATTAACTCTTCTGAGAATGTATTGTCTTGGACCTACTTAAAAAGCTACGTTATACATGTTTGATTACTAACTAGCTTACTTCCGATATGTTTCTAGAACTTTGCCAAGGCATTCGTAAAATACATTGTTTAATGTATGAGTTAAAAATAATACTTTAAAACTATATAGGGTTTGGTTTGGAGCGCTACGGTCAATTTTTGCTATACGAGAATTAATTAGACCGGAACCTACTGCTCAAAGCCGATTCTGAATGGCTACAAACATCGATGCCTAGAGAAGGACTCGAACTCACAGACTCTGGTGCCCAATGCCAGCGCCCTAGCCATTCGGACATCGTCCGGCATCTATACAAGGAGTATAGTTATAAGAATTTATCTTTAGAAAAAGTACTATACTGGACGTTCTGCTTATTTTTATATTACCTATATAACCAACTCATTGTGAAATTTAATTTTTTTTCTAGCAATCACACTCCACTAGAATTAAGTATAGTACTAAGCACTTATTTTCTATAAATACCAACACTGTCATATAGTAAATTCTTTACATTTGAGTCACTGATTGGGCATAAGTAAAAAATTAACGCAAAAATTTCTGGTTCCTCTACGCTAATAAAAGAGTGAATAATGCTCATATATTTTGAGGAAAAAATATATAAACGATAACAAGCAAATAAAAAAATTAAAAGATAATTAAATAATCCATTGAGAAATAGTATCTCGAAGAACTGTCGCACTGCCCTCAAATTTATTTCATAAAACATTTTTTCTTGTCAATTCTTTTTCCTAAATGACGTCTATTATTAAAAATTGCGTTTAATCAACCATGTATTTTCAATTTACCCTGTTATTGAATTTAGTCTGTTAGACTGTAAAAATTGATGCTTTATGTCAGAAAGGTTATTCAATAATTATCTCAGCTTAAAAGAACTTTTAATTAAATCATACTGTATTAAAAAATAAATCTAATAGTTAATTTTGGTAAAATTGCATTTCAGTGAACAGAAAGTTAACGATAGTAAAAAATATTAATAAATAAATAATGTTAAACAATCAGTTATATAATAAAAGAAAATAAAAAATAATTAACTTTTTGCATCACTGAAAGTAAAATTTAAATATTAATTATACTGTAAAATAATAGACTATGTTGATAGTAATTAACTATCGTAATTTTTTTTTCTTCCTAAAGAGAGGTACCGGAACGCCTTTCCGGCGCGTTCCGCCTCAGTATATATATATATATATATATATATATATATATATATATATATGAATATATGACTGTTTTTCTAGTAATTATGCTTTAAATTCCAGTTATGAGAGACAAAAATGAAAAATATAATCAGTTTATAGCCTTTTAATTGAAGTTTGTTCCTGTTTATATATATACAGTGAAACTAATCTATGGCCGCCAGTCATAGGCCCCAAGAAAAGTGGCCGTTTTGAGTGCTGGCTGGCTAGAGAAGAATATATATATATATATATATATATATATGTGTGTGTGTGTGTGTGTGTGTGTGTTACCGTGAAAGACCGAAATCTGGAGAATGTCGATACTCTCCAATTTCGGTCTTTCACGGTAACATATATATACATATATATATATATATATATATATATATATATATATATATATATATATATATATATATATATATATATATATATATATATATATATATATATATGCGTGTGTGTATGTGTGTATTATAGGAATAGAAAGTTTGAAGTCATCAGCTAAAATCAGTTATCTATGAATATAAAATGTTGCTCAGGCCGTTAAAAGATTCACACCTTATCATTAAATATGCACAGCCACTAATTCATAATGTTTGCTGAATGTCATTTCCAAATAGACAAAAGAAACTCAAAAATTGAAAGCAACTCTTTCTCCTTTGAAATTTCATGAATAAGTTACTCGCGATTACCACCTAGACGTAAAGCCTTCATATCCCATGCGATGCAGCAAATCTTCAAAAAGAGAGAAAACTTAGTCTCACTTCTCACGCTGTCCGGCGAAAAACGCGCTGATTGATGGGTGCTCATGAATTGCTAAGTGCGCCGACCCATCGGGTTATTGAACACGCTGTAACACGCGACAGCTGAGCGAGCACGCATCCTTTGGAGATTTTTATCGGGTCCTATCGTCTGTGCGACGAGACGGCGATCTCCTTTTTCTTATAAAAGATTGCCTTCACTTTATCTGAATGCGATCCTTTAGCGTTTCAGCGTCAAAAATAAGGCTCCGGTATAGCGTGTTGATTTAGTCAGGCGTTTTGTAGGCCAGTGTTGCGATTGTAGTCTAGGAATGGAAAAGGGAGATAAGGGTTTTGAAATTGTGCTAAATAGATTCAGAAGCATATTCTCCGATTTTCAAGAAAAGGACTTTGAATAATTGAATTTCTATACATGGAGATGCGTCAAATTAATCAAGACATTTGCAAAATTTAGATTGTCGGTGACTGTCAATGAAGGAGAGAATCTGAAGGCGATCCTTTAGCCTTTTACGTCAAAATAACGCTCCGATATAGCGTGTTGATTTAGCCAGGCGCTTTGTAGGCCGGTATTGCGATTGTTGGCTAAAAATGGAAAATTCGGATAAAGATTTTGAAATTGTGTGAAATGGGTTCAGAAGCATAATGTTCAGATTGTCAAGAAGAGGACTTCGTCTGATTAAATTTATATACATGAAGATGTGTCAAATTACTCCAGACATCTTCAAAATTTAGCTTGTTGGTGATTGTCAGTGAAGGAGAGAATCTGAATGCGATCCTTTAGCGTTTTAGGTCAAAATAACGCTCCGATATAGCGTGTTGATTTAGCCAGGCGTTTTGTTGGCCGGCATTGCGATTGTTGTCTAAAAATGAAAAAGGCGGATAAGGGTTTTCAAATTGTGTGAAATGGGTTCAGAAGAATACTTACTGTTCAGATTGTCAAGAAGAGGACTTGGTATGGTTAAATTTCTATACATGGAGACGTGTCAAATTACTCCAGACATTTACAAAATTTGGATTGTTTGTGATTGTCCATGAAGGAGAGAATTTAAATGCAATCCTTTAGCATTTTACGTCAAAATAAAGCTACGATATAGCGTACTGATTTAGTCAGGCGTTTTGTAGGACAGTATTACGAATGTTGTCTAAGAATGGAAAAGGCTGATAAGGGTTTTGAATTTGTGTGAAATGGGTTCAGAAGCATATTTTTCAGATTGTCAATAAAAAAATTTTGGATGATTAAATTTTCATAAATGGAGATGTGTCAAATTACTCCAGACATTTGCAAAATGTATATTGTTGTGATTGTTAGCATGGCTGGACATAGGTTAGAAGGGACTTGCCAGGAATTTTTTCTGGCATGTAGTTCTTTCCATTTTTCAATGAAGGAGAAATATAAAATACTCAGATCTTTAAATCCATTACAAAGTCAGGGGTCTCACGAAACAAATCTGTTTACACTAAAAAATGAACTACTACGTGTGTTTGATGATCTCCACTAAGTTAAATTGAAGTTTAATGTATCAGTTCAATACATCTTTTAACATATTTCTTAAAATGAATTTCACATTTTTTTTTCTTTTCTTAGATAAATAATCATAAATTGTAATTAAAAATTTTCTAAACATTTTTCTTAAATTTTTTATTTGACCAATAAAAAGTCAGTAGTTGTTGAGAAAAGTTAAGCCTAATGGCCCCCATACAAACTTATTATATATGTCGTTTCCGTTTCCTTAGCTATAAATTACCGTTTCTTATTTCTAACGCTTAGACGTCTTTTTTAATAACTATCTATCGAAGTCCGGTTTCAATTACACATTTAACTGCCCTAGTATTATTGTCTCCTGGTACTTCCTACAATGGAGGGCCCGCCCCATGGATTGTAGTTTCCACAACACTTCCTGAATCTCCAGGTACTGAAGTAACTTTAATCCTCTTTTATGTTGGAGTTCACAAAAAATTAAAATTTCAACCGGTAAACTCTCTTCTATGACTTTGCTCGTTCGTTAAAAAAAAAAAAAGAACTGATTTATCCATGAAATAAATTTTATTCACCGTTGACTGCTTCTCAAAATAGACTCTAATACCTAATTTTGACTTAACATTTAGCTTACAGGGCCCATTTTTCTGATTCCCTCTTTAGAACGGGAAATTTCATACCCCCTTTGTAACAACGACCATTAAGGGGGTTATATATATATATATATATATAATGAAAATTGTCGCGGGGCGATGCAACAGGCCGGTGAACTAAAAAAATCCCAGATGTAGTCGTACGGAGCTTTCGGCAAATGGACGTGGTTGGACACAAAAGGCGACATGGAAAACTGTTTAATCCAGCGTCAGAAAAGAAGAGGCGGTTTCATCTTGATTTAAATTTATTTTTTCAAGAACTTCCAGGGAACGTCATTTACAGGACTTCATAGCTGAGACCAGGCATCACGCTGCCGGAACAGCACATGAAATATATAAAAATCGCAGCGCAATTCACGACATGTTACCAGGTCGGAGAGAAGACCCGCGAAATCCCTAGTTCTATATGTCCTTGAGTACAGACGCGCTGAACTCTAATTGATTAGAATTAGCACCTGACTTTAACGCGTCATATGGGGTGATCGCTCGAAAGTTCTACAATGTTCGAAATTATATAAGATGTAGGCGCGTGGCTTGTTTAAGGGGAAACTAACATATTACTTTGGCTATTCGTAGGTCAAATTTAAATGGGGGAAAATGTTCTGTTGCGATAAGTTAATGACGGAAAAGGTTTGAAACTTATGTTATATAAATTTAAATATATATATATATATATATATATATATATATATATATATATATATATATATATATATATATATATATATATATATATATATATATATATATATATATATATATATATATATACATACATATATATATAGATATATATACATACATATATATAGATATATATATATATATATACATACATACATACATACATACATATATATATATATACATACATACATACATATATACACTTATATACATACATACATACATACATACATACATATATATACATACATACATACATACATACATATATATACATACATACATACATACATACATATATATACATACATACATACATACATATATATACATACATACATATATATATATATATATATATATATATATATATATATATATATATATATATATATATATATATATATATTCACTCTTGGGCCAGTATTCTTGGGATACATGCTATCCAACCTCGTAAGAAAAAGGTTAAATATTATAGATCTGTAATAAAATGCTTTCAAAACTTTTTTATTCACATTAAAATTCATCCTTCTAACATTCTGAGCGCATTTCGACAGACTATTTCCCGCACAAATCAGCTCTATGCATCCCGAGGTCATGTGGACGCAGGCTACTGACCACGCTTCCTTTTACGGCGGTCCGGCCCCAATACAGAAGGGCGCTCAAATGGATGTGATGCCATTCCAGAAATATGAAAGCCAACGCCCTTGCGAATGCGGAGGGTCGCAATTACAGGTCACGATCAGAACGAGAGGAACATATTTCATGGATGGGTAATTCATAAACGTTTTGCCAGAGCTACCGCATTCTGTTCTGTGATATCATATCACGCAGCTTTCGTGCGGGGTTTGGGTAACATGCAGTAAAAAAAGATTTATACTTTTAAACTCTAATATCCGTTACTTGAAGGGGGGAAAAAGTATTTTTAGATTATGTCGTACGCTAAGGAGTTTTCCGATTTCTCAAAATGTCGGCATTATCTTTTGTAATTTTAAAAATGCATTTTTTTCCGAATTAATATTTTTTTAATGCATAGCGACAACACCGATTACTAAATTATTTTGAAACTCGAGGCAGTAGTATCTTAATTTAAGTGTAATGTCTTCAGGAAGTAGTTTCTTAACTTAAGACCATGGCATAGACTATATGGAGTAAGTAGTCACTCCGTGACTACTCTGTGTAGTATATGTCATGGTCTTAAGTTAAGAAACTACTGCCTCAAGACACTACTGGTATCTTAATTTAAGAGCAGTGTCTTGAGACAGTAGTTTCTTAACTTAAGACCATGGCATAGACTATATGGAGTAGTCCCTCCGTGACTTCTCTGTGTAGTCTACGTCATGGTCATTTACAGATTAACAAATCTATGTGATAAATATTACTCATAATGAGTATTTAAGAGACTG
>OU015490.1:177986505-178229005 GCA_907164885.2 Dolomedes plantarius | reverse complement strand
GGAGCCGATGGGTGCTGGCATTCGGTACCAGCACCCTAGACATTCAGAGTGTGTGGGTTCGAGTTCCCCAATTGGCATGGATGTTTGTACCCATTCGGAACTGACTTTAATCAGTAGGTCCCGTGTAGAAAAAGAAAATGACCGTAGCGCTCAATCAACTAACCAACCACTATCTTTAACATGCGGCAAATTCAGGTAAATATAGTCCATTTGAAAGGCTCTTGCGTTGTGTTCAGTTTGAAATAATGCATCACATCAATTCAAGATTTATGCTAAATGCACTTTCACTGAACGTCAGAAAAGAACAGCTTCTCGCAGTCATTAAAAGTTGCGCGAAGATCGGTTGAGTTACCGAGGCAGTGGGCCCTAAATAAAAATCATCTCAGCGTTACCACTTTCTGTAGTTCCAGTGATCCCTCATCTGTAACCATCTCGGAAGGTCGAGTTCGTGTGGCATAATGTAATCGTATTCCTGTCATGTACAGTGTAATAAATAGGAGACTTTAACAAGACTAACATGTCATCAGAAAGTGATTCTCAGTCGAGATGAGAAGCGGGGTATTATGGGATTTCGTGGGCGTGCCGTCACGCCGTTTCGACGTTGAAACTGTGTGCTACTGACTGAGATGATTATCAATACTGTGGTCAAAATAACGTCATCCTGCTACTAATAGCCTAATTTTAAGATGTAGAAGCATTAAGTAGACTACAAAAGAAAAAGCGTTCCTATATACGAGTATGCTTGTAGTTTATGTACGAGAGTGCAATTTATTTTTACACCTTTATTCTTTTATTCTTTGTAATTTATTTTTATTAAGATTAGGAAAATTTCATCGTTTAGGCTATAATATGTTCATACTGACTATTATATCCCTATTCAGGAAGTAAATTAATATTTTCAGCCTATCTTATTCTCTGACCCTTATATTTGCTTTTGATTTACGTGGATGTAACCAAAAGCACAAATTTTATTCTTGTTGTTTTTCATTTATATCGGGAATCTAAATTCACTGACATATATGAATAAAACATATACTATTTATTAAAAATGTAATATATTTAAACATTTATTTTATTTTCTAATTAATAGTACAAATTTATAAGAACTGAGATCTCATAATTACTGCTGTATGAGTTCGATACTGCAACACAGACACCTTTTATTTGAAACAGAGAAGTGGTTAAAATCAATTCTACAACTCAATCCATTCTCCGTATTTGGATTACTATGCAGTTGTGTTCTGCTTTAAACCAATTGTCAAGTAAATCTGCCGTCTAATGAGAAAATCACGCAGTGGGAATATTACTTAGATAATAACAAAACCAAGGAATTTTTGAAGCGTTCATTGAAATTTCTAACGAGCAGATTTCTAGCACATGATTGCTATGCATTTCCAAATATTCATAATAATTTCTGTGTTTCACCTACGAGTGTTTTGTAATCATAAAGGCTTCGTTTAAGAAAACATCCTGGTAAGATATTTTCATAATTCTCCAGAAGTACAAGAAAATATTTGAAAGACTTGGGAGTATAGCTTTAACATGTTAATAGGCTTTGGAAAACTCTATAAACTTTTCCTCAAACCAGATACATTTTCTTTAGCACTAGATATAAGTACAGTGCTCCTCGATTTAACGATTTCTGTTGAACCGCGCATTCCAATGCCTCATTTCTTTTCTGTTGGGGAAACAGCAACCAATTAGAGATCTCAAATCGAAAATTCTGTAGGTGATTTCGAGCTTGCTCTTTTTTTCACAACAGGTGGTTACTAACACTATTATTCGATAGTTTGGATAGCTGAAAGATGCCTTTTCTTCACTAAGGTCAATCCAATTACAGCCCGTAAAAATGGAAATTGAAAACAAAAAGTTTCAGTTTAGAGTGGAAGAAATTATGGTGTCTGCAGCATACTTTAATGGCTGAAACACGTTTTAGTAGAACTTTCCGTCTTTTTAACAAAGAAACTTAGTTAAAATCTGTAGAACACTTGTAAAGAAATTTAAAGTATTTATTCATTAATTGACTCAGAAGCTTTTTGTGGTAAGAAATTACACTATAATTCAAATAAGAAGCAAAATATTTATTACCACTCCATTTACACGCAAAATCGAGTGCTTTTGGATGATTAAAATAGCAGACGTTATAACTTAACGTTCCTACTCAAATAACCTAATGATAACTCACTCAAAAGTACTGCCTTTCGATAGATTTTTTCCAATACGAGGCAAAGCAACCACTCCTGAGACGTAGATTGAGGTGGACCTCGGGGCTAAGCTACTTCTCTCAAGTTTCTCCTGAAATTATAACACTTGTATAAACCAAAAACGCACCTTTCCCTTCTGGCTTCATCCCTGAACTAGTCTAATTAAATCTCGTTTTTACGCGCCTAATTCATAGCCCTAGATGCCAATTTGATTCTTTTTCCTGCTAAACATCTCCAAGACAAACTTCAAGACTTCTCTGCAATTAGCTGGTGATAAATTCTCTCTCTTGACTAACAGTTTTTCCTCTTAGAAATAATTAATCGCTTGACTATGTCATACTTATTAATTAGCACATCTGAAGCATTTTAATCTCATGTTTCTTTTCAAGTTCTTACGAAGAATCACGCTGAGATAAGCGGTTACTGGAAACTTATTATGAAAGAAACTGTTAAAAAGTAATAATGCTAGAGTAATACGCACTTTTGCATACGAAATATATAAACTCTTGCATAATTAAACGGCTAATTAGGTTTGGAATATAAGAACACATACTTGTAGAACACAGTAAAACGGACCCAAGAAAGCAAAAAGAAAGATGCAGAACAATAACATCAAGCAGATGAAAATTGAGAATAATCATAGATATCTTTGTTTACGACAAGACTGCTGTTTTGACGAGGGTGGTTTACCATCGCTGACTAACACCCGGGTTCACCATTTGTTTGCATGCGTTACGTAAACAAGTTCTGGTTTAAACTTGAACTTGAAATCTGCAGGACTTTAAGGAAGAAAACTGATGACATGATCATTCACCTGCGATTCGTATACACACAATCCTTTATTATTAAGCAACGACAAACTAATGATATAGCAATAAAATTTCGAAATAACATATCAAAGGACTGAGGATACAGGACAAAAGACAGAAGCTGATTAAAACGAAAAATTAACATGCTACAAGACATTTATCTTTTGAATGAGAAATGACTACAAAAATAAATAAAAATAAATAAATAATAATAATAATAATAATAATAATAATAATAAACAAATAATAACAAAAAATAATAAATTATATGAAAAATAAAAAATATAATAATTATAATAATAATAATATAATAATAATATTAAAAAAATAATTAAATATTAAATAACAAAATACTAATAAAAAATAAATAAATAATAAATAAAAAATAATAAATAAATATAACTAATCTAAAAGACAAAATTCAAAGCACAAAATTATTAACATTTTCCTTCCATATAATTTAGCCACAGCGAATGATTTCAGCAACACAACCGGGAAGAAAAAAAAACTTTTTTAAAAATAACAAAAACATCGAATAATGAACTACGTGCTCCATTCAGGGTAGCATCGCTGGTAAATAGCTTATTTCATTCTGTTTCTTTACTCTATGTGCATACCCAAAGTCGGATCGTAGGAGGGAAAAGCTATCATTTCCCGCGCCCAGAAATTGGAATTCCTTGAAATCAATTTCCCGCCTGTCCGAACACGTCACTCCTTCCTCCGCCATTACTCTCTCAGGGAACCCACAAAAATTTTTTTTTTTCCCGAGCAAAATAAGCCTCTGTACCCTTCCGTATTGTTAGCTGCAGTCATAATGTGTAAAGCTGAATAGTACATTTTGCCTTAACATGAAAATTAGTGCGTGTATGTTTACGAAACAGTACACGTCAAGTTGAAAGGTATTTATGAACTGCTGATATGCACGCACATAAAAAGGCCCATAAACATTTCCGATACGTTAAGGTTCGTGGAAATAAAAAGAGGCTAGATGAATCTAAAGCTTATGTTATCGCAGAAAATGGAATTTTTTTTAAGGCTCTCATAGGAAGGGATCGATTTACAAATTCTGGAGGAATTATTTTTTTTATGATTGAGCGTCCACAGGCACTCCTCCTCTTTTGAAAAACTTTAGACGGGAGTTAACTCAAATTTTAAAAAAAAATCTGATAGTATAAAGAAGTGTTATGAAATATTTGAATAACTTTAAGTCAAACTTCATAGCGGGGGTTTTTAAAAACTTAAGAACAGGAGACATGAATTAATGTCTCTGTGTAATCACCGCTTGTGGTCCGGAGAAATAAATTAATGCCCAATCGCATAGTTAAAGCACGTCAATGGATGAGAAATTTTCTGGAAATAAAAATTTTTAATAAGAGTTTATATACATTTAATACGAATAATAATGATTTTCAAGGGCTCGAGGTGGTCTAGCGGTACTTTCAGTGCTGAGGATGCTCGGATCGAATCTCAACAAGCGCCGTTAAATACCTCCGTGTCTAGGCAGATATGGGCACATTAAGGGAACAACATCGTTTTCTTCAAATTTTCAATATTTTACAGTTTACACAAAATGAGAATAATTAATATTCTTTTCCACTACATTAAAGACACTTAGAATTAACAGATAAGTATAAGGTATAAGTTTTGGGGGAGAATAGGACGTCTTTTTCAAAAAAATTCTTCAAAAATTCCTAGCATTTTTCAAAATGCCCCATGAGCATTCATTTTCTTTTGATTTGTTCTAAAATTCTCGAGATTGTTAATGGAAAATTTTTGTCACAAAACTGTACATAGTTCTTTCACACCACAAATATTTTCTAAATCTATTCACCATTAAATGAAATAAAAAGATATAAAAATAAATAAATAAAAGGCTGATTTAAAAAAAGTTATTTATGGTTTTGAATTCCTTCAAAAATAAAAATTCAGTGCACAATTATGTTTTTATATATATATATATATATATATATATATATATGGTAAACTTATATTTTGACAATTAAGGTTTTAAAATGATATGGAATGCACCTGGAACATTTTGAAAAATGCTAGTATTTTTGAAAAAAATTTGAAAAATGGGAAGTATTCTACCCCAAAATCTAAATTTTGAATTCTAAGGGTCTTCAGTTTAGTAAAAAGGAATATTACTTATCCTCAATATATATATAAAGTTAATAATTGAAAATTAAAAAAAATCATGTTGAACATCCCTTGTCCCCTTAAATTCGTAGACCTGAAATTCCCTCTATGAGGTCAGTGAGGGTGGGAGAGGGTACGATCCCCCCAGATGCCGTGCCTGGGGGTGATCGGTCAAAATTGTGGTGGCATCTGGTTAAATTGGACTCTTGTGGTGTCATTATAAACCGGAGCCGCACCTCTCTGCTCGCTAGCATATATGGACCTAGTGTGGAATAAATTCCCACCAGGTGGCATTAGAAACAACAATGATTTTTTACAAGATTATCATAAAAACATGGACTTTTTGTGCAATATCCCGGAGAGACACGTATTTCCACTAAATAAATAAAAACTTTTTTTTTTGGTTACAATATTTTACAACGCAAGTTATCTATATATATAAAACAGTTTCGTAACTGACTGACTCACTGACATACAACGCACAGACCAAACCGCCGGACCTAGGGCTGAAATTTTGCATGGCGATTTTTCTTATGGTGTAGGGGTGCACTAAGAAAGATTTTTGAAAAATTCTTCTTAGGTTTTTGAAAATTAAATTTTAAAGCTGTTTTAGTAACTTTTTTAAAGTTTGTATTTAAAATAATAATTTGAGGGTTATAAAATTTATATCTCGAGAAAAATCATAAAAATTCCTTTAAAATGAAATCTTTCTGGAATCTTTACCTCCATTTTCTGATTTTTGGTGAATTTTTAAAGATTAATTTTTAGAATTTAATTTATTAAATGCTGATCACGTGATTTCTTTTTCTGGTACTTTGAATAAATTTATAGTTACGGGATAACAACGAAATAGACAAAAAAAATATTTTTTTTCTTGCTAATGCGGCAGACGATTGGACATTATCCAAAATAATATTAAAATATAGTAAAAGATATGTTCCTCAAACTGTATTATATTAACTGTACTATATTCTTTAGTATGTCCTATTAGATTTAATTTGAATATTTTCTTCTACATTATTTTGTCTTTAAAAATATCCCTTACGATTTTTTTTATAAATATATATATATTTGGCATTAATTTCATACATTGACCATTGTATTTAATTTGAATGTACTCCGTAGCGAAATGCGGGTTTTCAGCTAGTGTTCCTATAAAAGTAAGAACCTTTCGTTGCAATATACGTCTAGAACAAAGGAAAGATCGGTATAAAGCGATACGGTCCTACACAGTTTACGCCAGCAAAAACGGTTAAATCTGCCTAGATAGGCCGATCAACAAGGAGTTATATTTAATACCTAATTTTCGACTCTCATCCAAATACTAGCCCGAAAAAATTACTCTTTCAGGACTTAGATGGACTTTCTTCCGTACAATGGAGGAAGAAAGGACATATAACGTAGATGATGATAGTTTGTTCTTTTCCTTTAAGGAACATCGTCTTTTCATGGATGCCGGTATTAACCTTTAGCTTAAGGGGCCCATTTTTCCGAACAATTGACCTTTAACCTCGATTTTTAAAATTTTTAACTCTATATTCAAACTGAGAATAGTTTGTAATTTTTTTACTACATTGAAGAACCTCAAAATTCCAAAATAAGGATTTTTTGGAAGAATAATACCTGCTTTTCAAAAATTTCTTGAAAAATACTAACATTTTTCCAAAATGCTCCACATGCATTCCAAATCATTTAAAAACCTAAATTTTTTTTAATATACGTTTACCGTATGTATAGTATAAACATAATTGTGCATTGATTTTTTAACGTAGGATTACGTTCCTCCATAACGGTCCTGCGGAAAGGACATTTTCAGGCGCCAAAACCGTCCGTTCATCCGTCCTCGCTAGTTACAATTTTGGCAGCTTGTCAAACCCAGTCTATCGCTTGGACAAGCAGTAAACAGTTAAACAGAAAATTACCAAGATATGTGAAAATTTTGCATACATATATGTATATATATACATACGTATATATATATAGATACATATATACATAACACATACATACATATATACATACAAAAGAGGTAAGCAACGATAAGTAATCCATGTTAATAACCCACGGTAGTTTCGTTAGAAGAGACTACATGAATTTTTTTTTGTATTAATCTAAAGCCATAAATAATTATTTTTTATAATGTGCCCGTTATTTTTTATGGTTTTGGTTTATTTCATAGTCTATAAATTTGAAAATTATTTGTGGTTTCAAAGAATGATGCCCAGTTTTTGAATTAACAAACCTGAGACATTTGGAAGAAATCAGATGAAAAATAATGAGCATGGAGCATTTTGAAAAATTTTAGCATTTTTGAAGAATTTTTTAAAAGCAGGTCTTTTTCTTCCACAAAATACTTACTTGTGTATTCTAAGTGTCTTCAATGTAATAGAAAAGCATATTAATTATTCTCATTTTGTACATAGAATAGAATACTGAAAATTTAAAAATCGAGGTTTCAAGTTCCTTGTCTCCTTAACGTGCCCATATCCACAGTTGACATAAAGATATTTAATGGCGCTTATCGGGATTCGATCCGAGCACCCTCAGTACCGAAAGCCGACGCGCTACCACTAGGCTACCTCTTGCCACACATCTTGTCAGGATTTTAACAGTGATATTATGTTCTTTCATTCAATTAACTATGAAGCTTCCTTTTAAAATAGTTCATTTATTATTCTAATGCAATACAAGTGCGAATAGAAGCAGAAAGCCAAATATCTCTCATCGTGATTAGATTTTATCTAATGGTCCTTCAAATGCATGGCAAATAAAATTATGCCAACGTAAGCAATATTTAAATTCCTAATTCTTGTAAAGCTATATTTAAATTTATTCATCTCGAAACAAAAGTTGTTCGAGACTTAATTATGCATAAATAATTCAGCAATACCTGAGATGCAAGAAGAGTAATTATCGCTATAGCTTCCTTTAAAAAAAAGTTATTACAAGGCGCGTTCATGTGTGATTTTTTTTATTCATTTTCTACTCTTGACTTTTATCTTTAAGCGCGTTGTATTTTTATGAATAAATACAATTCGCTTCAAATGTCAGTACTGGTTACTGAATACCAGCCAACACTCGAGGTTCCGAAAAACAAAGTGCTGCCAAATCCATATGTCCCATAATCACTTCGTATGCAGCGGCAAGGAATAGGCGTGTCTGAGGTGTCATTACTCGACACATATTCGGTATGTTTGGGAACTATTTCTGTGTGCTTTTTCTCACTTTAGTCGTAACTGGAAGCTTGACACAAAAGAGAGAGGTTTTTAATGCACACTTTCTGACTGTTAAAAAGTGGCATGCATTTATATTCATGTCGTAAATATGGATTTCCACTAAAATAAAGAAACCATGTGAATTCGGAAAGAAGCAAAGGAAATGAAAGTTCTCTTATGAATAGTGATTTTTTTTTTGTACGTTGTCCATTTGGAATGGTTTGAGCTGGTTAAAATGTACCTAGTTATAATGCATCATTCTGAGTTTTTAAGCGTATAATGAACAATCTTTTAAATGATCTCATACATCTATTATATGCAATATAATGCTCTTCATTTAAAGTAGGAAGTTTAAACTGATTTATATTAACGACATATACTAAACAATATTCAAGTATGCAAAGCATCTTTATTCCAGTTACAAATACACTTCAATGCTATAAACAGACAAAAGAAAGGGCATGCAAAGGTGAACATGCGAGAGTCCACGTATAACTCAATTCACTAACTTTCCAGGTGGAATGACCTTTGGATACCACATAACAAGGGCATCTTAGTTATTCTTGGTATTCAAAAGTTAACAAATTATGACTTTATATGCAAATAAAAAAAGAATGGAGAGGAATTAAAATAAGATTCTGAAGAAAACTCCGCAAACTAACAAAATAGAGGTAAGGTACGTATTTGCACAGAAGAATAGGTGTAAACCAAAATTTACCATTGCCACAGGTTAAATAATTTAACTTTGACAATTCCGGAAGTGCAATAAACATCCCATGTCCCATAACAGCGTAATAACAGTATGAATGGCTCTCCGTGGTCGTACAGCTGTTTCCAAACTACTAATTGACGAGAATAATGCTGTACTCTTATGAAATAAAGAAGATGAAATGCCACATTCGTGACCTGCAATTAAACTAAAAGATTCCCAAGAAAACTCCGAAAATTTACAAAACAAAGGTGAGGTATATATTTGCGCAGAAGAATAGGTGTAAACCAAAATCTACCATTGCCGCAGGTTAAATAATTTAACTTTGATAATTCCGGAAGTGTTTTAAAATTTCCATATCCCATAACAACGCGAGAACTGTATGAACGGCTTTCCGTGGTCATACAGCTGTTTCGAAACTACTAAGGCCTTCCCGTTGAAAAGCAGGTAAGTGCCAAAATATCCAAAAAGTATTTTTTCACCGATACAAGGGTTTGTTCCAAGGCTAATGGAGTGGAAAATAGGGAAGTGCGTAGCTCAGAACTAAACCATACTATCTAGGCACTTACCACCTTTTCCACGCCATTAGCCTTGGAACAAACCCTTGTATCAGTGAAAAAATAGTCTTCGGTTATTTTGGCACTTACCCGCTTTTCAACGGGAACGGCTCAATTGACGAAAAATACTTCACTCTTGAGAAATAAAGAAGATGAAGTGCTGCATCCGTAACCTGCAGAGATCTATTCTACGAACAAATGTGCTGGACGTTAGTCGAATAGCTTCAGAGCTCTATCCTCCGGTACCAAGATCTATGGTTTGGAAAGCCGCAGCAGACATCATGAAAAATTGTGACCGTTAGGAGTTGGCTTTATTTCGTGAGTCCCTGTTGACTTGGTTATTGTACAGCAAGAGACAGTCGTATAGTTTAAAAAGTCCAATAAACATGCGACTCAAGGAATATGGTGCCTCGGTCGGATAGTTTATTTGGATATGGAGAGTGCCAGGAGATAAGCTCAAAGTAGATAGTATCATACCATATACCATCCAATGATGTTTCATACCAAGGTGATGTCAAGTTTTGAGGCCGTTTTTCACCGTTTATCTTGGTATCACTAATCCTTATGGAACAGACAAGAATGCTTTGAAATATTTGGATAATTTTACATTTGGAAGACTTCGACAAAGATTTCGGGGAAAATTTTAGTTTTACGAAACCGAATTATGACCTCTTATACTGGTGTTTGGTATGTCAGCCAAGAGGCGCGATCTGAATCCTATTGAGTATCTTGGGGATAAACCGGAGGGAAAAGCCCGACTGCATCAATAGTGTTCAATCACCAGACTTCAATTCCAGTAAATATTTATGGGACTCTTTAGACCAAGTTCTCAGAGAAAGTTTCGTAACCCCAAGGAGGAAAAACCGAAATGATCCAATATCTTTCTGACGAATGGAATTAAAATTCCTCCAATTGAATTCAAAAAGTCTGTGTTCCCGGCAGACTGTACTTGATATCCTAGACCAAAGGTATATAAACAAAACAGAAAATTTTTCATCTTAATCTATTACCAATAAATATCTGAAGCCTAATGCTATATTCCACCTAAACAAGTAATGCCAATGATGCCAAAATTGATGTTTTTTTCCCCCCAATGCGGAGGCACTTGTCAAACATTCGCCTATACTACGCCGCAGTTTTACTGTCCATTTTAATATGGGGGCACCATATAAAAATACCCGGACAACGTGGTGTCCGTACAGGTTCCTTGTCGGCCTGAACTTTTTGAGGGCCAGTTAGACAACGGCTACTCGCACGCTCGATCTCCATATGGGATCTGTTGACAAGGGAACAGCTGTATCATGGAGGGCCGAAAGTCATTCACTTGCGATCCTCCTTGGCATTCCTTCATGTGTAACACTTACTGTAAAACTGCCTAACATAACTCATATGTATTTTGTTATTCATATGATATAAACTTGTATTTCATATGTAACATTTACTGCAACATTGCCTAACATAACTCATCTGTATTTAGTTATATGTTATTTACATGATATAAACTTGCATTTCATATGTAACATTTACTGTAAAACTGCATAACATAACTCATCTGTATTTTGTTATTCATATGATATACACTTATATTTAAGAAGTAACGCTTATACTGTAAAACTGCCTAACGTAGCTCATTTATATTGTGTTAGATAACTGTTGTGTCTCACACGTTCAAGGACTACATTCCAACTGAGTTTTATTTACAGAAAATATACATTTACATACAAAAGGACAAATACAGACACTTAGCACCATCTGGTGTGAAAAGTTAAAAACACTTTGTAGCATTTATATATATATACCAACACTCTCCCCCTGCGAAAAGGGGTTTTATCTTTTCAGAACATTAACAGCACATTTACATTAAACATATATTCTTCAATGAGAATAACAATTTATCAAATGTTACAGCCTTGGTTAAGAAATCAGAAATCATCTCATTAGTATTCACATATTTAGTCTTTATAGTATCATTTTCAATGAGATCTTTGACAAAATGGAATTTCAGATTCACATGTCTAGTTTTATTTGATGACTTACCACTATTTAACCAATCGATGGCTGATTGACTATCACTATATAAGACTACAGGTCTCTTAACAAAATTTTCACATTTTAATTCAGTTAACATGTTTAGAGTCCAAGTTAATTCTCTTGCAACATCGGCGATAGCTAGCAGTTCTGCTTCACATGTGGATAGTCCAACACATTTTTGTTTTCTACTTTTCCACGTAAGAAGTGAATTACCAATCATTATAACACAACCTGAAAATGATTTGCCTCCCTCAGCATTTCCCCAACTGGCATCTGCGCAACAATTTAAAAATCCATTTTCTCTGTCATAAAACAAAACTTTATTTTTTGTTGCGTTTAAATACTTCAAAACTCTTTTAGCTAATGTATAATGCCTTTTTTCCGGTCGTTTATTAAATTGTGATAAATAGCTAGTGACAAAAGCGAGATCTGGGCGAGTTCTATTAGCCAAATATAAAATCTCACCTATTATTTCCTGATATTCAGTCTGATTGACTAAATCATCCGTGGGATTAAAACATCTATCCTCACCTTTAGTTATTGGTGTATTAGCTTTCTTACAGTTTTCCAATCCATATTTATTTATCAGAGATTCAATGTAATGCGTTTGCGATAAACTAATACCATTTTCATTTTGTAGAACTTCTATACCTAAAAATTTGGAATTTTCTGTAGTTTCATTTAATTCAAAAGTTTTTCTAAGCTTAAGTATTATCTCTTCACATAATTTAGAATTATTTGAAAATATTGCCAAATCATCTACATAAATACAAATTGCGAAAAAATCAGTTTCATTACTTGTAATAAAAACACAATTGTCAGATGCAAGCTGGTTGAGGCCAATCCTTTTCAGTTCATTTTTAAGTTTAATATGCCAATTTCTACCAGATTGTGGTAAACCATATAAGCTACGCTTTAATTTACATACATTGTTCTTACCAAATTGTTCTTCATAACCTGGTGGGATTTCCATGTAAACAGTTTCTTCAATATCGCCATACAAGTAAGCTGTCTTGACATCAAAAAATCTTACAGATAAATTTAATTTTGCAGCTAATGATATCAATAATCTAAATGATTCTATATTAACAACAGGCGAAAAAGACTCTGAATAGTCTTTATTTTTAATTAAATTAAAACCTGCCGCTACGAGTCTTGCTTTATAAATTTCCTCGTCATTAATTGTTTTAACTGAATAAATCCACTTACTTTTGATTATTTTTACATTTTTAGGTCTTTCAATTATTTCAAAGACATCATGCTTATTCATTGACTCTAATTCTTTTTGCATCGCGATTTTCCACTTATTATGTTTAATGCTATTCATTGCTTGCTCATAATTTTCAGGTATTGAATTATTTTCCTCCCGAGTAGAGTTACTTAAGGCCAAATTCGCCGTTGACTTATTTTTTATACGTTCGGAACGCCTTAATTTAGGTGATAACTCATGATTTGAGTTTTCCACTCTTTGATCGTTTGCGGTTTCATTTTGTAATGATTTTGTGTCATTAATTTCACTTTGATTATCTTCACGCGGGTTAATTTCTGTTTCTGCTTCTAAATTTGAAAAATTGAACTGACTCAGATTTTCAACATTCCATAAATAGGATTCCGAATTTTTCGTTATGAATTCCCTGCCTTTTAATTTTTCGTCAAATTTAACTGATCGTTCCTCAATCACTGTATTTTTTGCGATGTCATAAATCCTATATGCTATTCTATCTCTGGAATAACCGACAAAAATTCCGCGTTTCCCTGGAACATCAAATT
Organism: Dolomedes plantarius; assembly: GCA_907164885.2. Classification (NCBI taxonomy): domain Eukaryota; kingdom Metazoa; phylum Arthropoda; class Arachnida; order Araneae; family Dolomedidae; genus Dolomedes; species Dolomedes plantarius. The sequence goes on along the minus strand of OU015490.1, from coordinate 178,215,571 downwards.
TATTGCGAAATTGTTTAGGAATATGATAATAAGCTACACAGCCAAAAGTTTTTAAATAACTTATTTTGGGTTCTTTACCTGTCCATATTTCCATCGGAAGTTTATTTTTATATTTGCGCGGTGTAATATTCGATACATGAGTACTGCAGGATATGGCTTCCGCCCAAAATTTTTGAGGTAGTCTACTCTCATATAGTAAGGTTCTTGCGCGTTCTACTAAAACTCCTATAGCCTCTTCCGCTTTTCCGCCAGATTCTGAATTGCATACTACAGTTCTTTCATGAGATATGCCAAATTTCAGTAAGAATTTAGTCATTTCCTTATTCACAAATTCTAATCCATTATCGGTTCTTAAGCGTTTGATTTTTCGGCTTGTTAGGTTTTCATACCTTTCTTTAAAATTTTTAAACACATCAAATACTTCATACTTATGTTTTATAAAATAAGAAAAATACATACCAGAATAATCATCTACAAGCATTAAAAAATATTTAGAACCACCCAATGAATCAATATTTATAGGACCAGCTAAGTCAGCATGAATTAATTCCAAAACAGAATTACTTTGATCAATATTAATTTTGCAATGTTTTTTACGAGTTAATTTACTGATATTACATGATTCACAATTTAAAATTTCAGATTCTTTAACATTTATATCAATTATATCTTTCATTTTAGACATATATTGAGGATTCAAGTGACAAAGTCTTTTATGCCATAATTCATAATTTTCTACATTTTTAACAAAGTTACACTCTAATAATTCAGATGAATTATTATCAATACAAGGTTTCATTATAATTTCTAAGCGATTATTTACTTTCTCAGCTTTTAAAACAATTTGACCAGTTTTGCTTAAAACCAAAACATAATTATCATATGATTGAATACTATAACCTCTTTCCATTAATTTAGTCATGGATAACAAATTACATCTTAAATCAGGTACATAAATCACATTATCAATAGTTAATGTATTTTCAATATTGTTTACAAATGTCTTAGCTTTAACTTTTCCTTCGCCAATAGATTTTAAAACAGAATTCTTACCTGCTAAGTTAATATGACCAACATCGGAATTAAAGTTTTCAAAAAATTTAAGGTCCTTGCACATATGTGAGCTGCTTCCAGAATCCAAAATCCAAATATCCTCACAAGTAGCGTCGGAATGTTCTGGGTCTGTCATAAGGGCAAAGTTCTGATTTTCGTTTTCAAATGCTGCGTTCGCGAATCTCATTTTTTGCTTGTTTTTGGTTTTGTCGTTAGGTAATGTTCTTATCACGTTGTCGGGTGCATTTCCACTCCTGTTTCCTGTTTTATTCCTGAAAAAACAATTTCTGGCTATGTGATTGGATTTGTTGCAGATCCAGCAAAGTTTTACGTTTCTATTACTGTTTTTAACATGGAAAGCTTCTCCTTTTCTGGATATGGAATTTGAGTTCATTTTTAAATGGGTATTCTCTTCTTCGCGTAAAATTTCTAATATTTCATCAATTTCTTTTTCTCTTTGCGTCTTCAATATTTCTCTTATTTTCCCGAATTTATGGTTAAGTCCACGAACTGTGTAGTAAACCAGTTCACGTTCTGAAATGTTCAAACCAAGTGCGCTACACTTCATAGAAAGTCCCCTTGCTCTGGCTATGTAGTCAGATACATTTTCGTTTTCTTGCATTTCTATATTCTTTAGCTCATTTCCAGCATCTATCTTCCGGTCTTCATTTTTTCCTGTGAAAACCCTTTTTATTTTTTCCCATAAATTTTTGGCATTGGTTTCTTCTGCAAATTGGAGACTCTGTTCATCTGAAAGTGATAGCAAAATATAGGCTACAGCGTCATCATTCTTTGTTTTCCAATCTTCTAGTAATTTTAAATCCTGTGGTCTATCTTCATAGATAACATCTATTAATCTTTTTAAAGTTAAAATTGCCTTGATTTTCATAGACCAGATTAGATAATTTCCACTATTCAACAACGGAATGCTTTTCATGTTATCCATATTCTTCGCTATCGTTTAAACTTTCGCTTTAGGAAATCTCACAGTTGCATTTTGAATTCATCGGCGACCGGATGTCGATGCGACTGGCTCTTCGAGGAGAAAAACAACCACGCAGCTCTGCTGCCAAATGTTGTGTCTCACACGTTCAAGGACTACATTCCAACTGAGTTTTATTTACAGAAAATATACATTTACATACAAAAGGACAAATACAGACACTTAGCACCATCTGGTGTGAAAAGTTAAAAACACTTTGTAGCATTTATATATATATACCAACAATAACTATCAACAAATTAACAGAAATATGGATTTGAACAAATCATTCCAAACCTGAAAAAAAATTCATAAATAATAGTCCGTAGAAAAAAATCCTTCCAAATGACCGAATAAATGTACTCAGATATGCGTACATGAGTGCATATCGAACAGGGTAACCATTTTGGGATATAAGTTGTCTTTACAGAAAGATAAATCGATAAAGAGAAAAATCACGTTTTGAAAAGAAAAATATATTTCGAAAATATTTTTCATTTTATCTGATCTCCTGTATGCCCAGGAAAATATTACAAGAAGAAACACTTATTCTTGGTATAAGAGAGACTGAAAGTAACAAAAATGCTCTCTCGTTTTAGAACCAATCACAATGCACTTAGTTTTAAAAAGACAATATTGGCAAATCTGATGTTTGATAAAAGAACAACTTAAAAGGTTAAATATTTTGCAGGTTGTCCAAGAAACGGAAAACTGTTATAGTGTGAGATAAACGTTAGTTTTTGTGCAAGATAACAAACATCACAAAGTGTAGCAAGAAGTGACCGCCTAAAGTAATTTTTGCATGCCAGAAATGTTTTATCCTTTTTCCATTATGAATTATTGACAACAATTTCTTTTCGTTTTTAGGCCAGAAAGTGTATTTAAGAATCGTTTGAAAACGGCGAGGGAATAATTAGTTAACAAATAATTTCACATCGACTGTTCGATTTCGTGTTTTGACTGGATTTCGTGCATAAATATTGCAAACTTCAACACAAGAAAAATTTGAGAATGTTCTTTTACCAGCTAAGCAGATTTATTTTAGGAGCGATTGCGAAAATTAATAAGTCTAGAGACATGTAGACTATCAGAGCAGCAGGATGTGTTCATCGCGGGAGGAGACGATTCGCGATTGAGTTGAATGGCGAGATGCTTTTAAAATATAAAATAGAGTTGTAGGTTTTAGAAAGTGAATAATGAAACGTTAGAATGAATGGAGCTGAGATATTTATGGTGATTAAATAAAGATGATTGAAGCTTAAAAAGGACTTGTGTTAATTCCGCCGAACCATGATGATTGCACAGATCCAGAATGACTTGTACGTGATATGAAACGATATATATATATATATATGTGTGTGTGTGTGTGTGTGTGTGTGTGTGTGTGATATAGGAAGAGATAGGAAGAAAGCTGTGGCAACGGCGAGTGACGAATCAGAAGCGTTCCCGCCTGACAGAGAGCTTCGGCGTTCTACGCGGAACACATGACGAGACAGAGTAAAAGCCGCCACGAGAGAAAGTGGTTATGTAGCAGACGGCTACCAAAAAGACATAAAAAAATCATGTTCCTTATATGTTAATTGTACCGTTTTTCTGTCCTGTGACCTGTCAGGAATAAAATTGGTATTAGTGTGAACCGGTGTGTTCAATTTAGAACGACGGACACCAATTTACATGTGGACTCGGCCGCTGCATTTTTCTCAAAGTGCGTTCTGGGCCTCCATTCCCTATCCCCTAGCAAGCCATCCTACCGGACTGGATTACTTTTACTCCTATACGACGAACCGGTGAGTTTAATTTAATTTGTCAAATGAGGATATTTTTATGATCGTCTATTGGTTGTTACTGAGCATGAACAATTGAAATAAAATCTCCCAGAAGTACCATTCCAGAACAAAACAATTGTTCTATGGTACGATGTGTTATTGGAATATATACTTTTCTGATATAGTTTTCCTACACGTATTTGACTTTAATTGTACTGCATTGGTGTAATATTTAAGAAAAGAAATGATATTTTTCTAACAAATGTGTGCATTTTTAATTCCAATACAAGAAGTGTTTTGATTTTGTTTTTGAAGATATATGAGCATATTTAAGAAATATTTAAGAAAAGAAAGTATCTTTTTCTGATGAATGTGTGCATTTTCAATTCCGATACAAGAAGTGTTTTGTTTTTGTTTTTCAAGATATATTAGCATATTTATATTTTGTGCTGTTTACTTCCAATATGAGTACTCTAAATGATATTCCGCATATCTCAAAAGCCCTTAAATCGGGGTCAACAAACGCAATCAGATTATTACATCAGTTTATATTTGAAAATGATGCTGCGAGAGACAATCGTGAAGAACTCCGCATTTTTTCTGGTTTCACTAAACCTTTTCATGTCAATGACGAACGGGATAAAAGACTTAAAACATTTTCCAGCACCGATTTAATTTGTATTGCGAATTTGCTACATCTTGATTGTTCTACAGACCAAGCTCAGAGCTGTGAAACTATATTCAATGCTTTAAATAACTTTGCATTATCCCCCCCCCCTGTGCTCTCGGATACGAGTGAAACCGAAAATGATTCACACGACGACAACGGACAAAGCTCTACGGTTTTGGCGACTAGCCAGGTGCCGGTTCAAAGTTTATTTCCAACCGCAGCTTCACATTCTAACATAAACAACTCTTTCGGGCACAGACAGATAAATCCTTTTTTGTCTGATGTCGATTCGCAGTGTTTTCTAGCATCTAACAGTGGAATACATTTATCATTACGTGACCTTGCAGAGTGCATTAAGAATTTTAACGGTTCGTCCGATTCTTACAGTGTTGAAATTTTCATACAGAATTTAGAAGAACTTTTTTATCTTAATGGCATCACAAATGACGTCCACAAAATTGTCTTTGTAAAAAAATGTTTAGTTGGTTCCGCGAAAACATTTATTAATTCTCTTCATGGCATAACCACTTGGAATTCGCTAAAAGAAAACTTACTAGAAGAATTTTCCTCCAAATTAAATAGCGCCGATCTTCATGCGATGTTGCTGCAAAGACGGTTAAAACCTAATGAATCCTTACACAACTACTTCATAGCTATGCGAGAAATCGGTTCAAGAGGTCAAATTGACATTTCTTCTATTTTTGATTATGTTATCAACGGTATTCCCGATTCTACATCTAATAAAATTTTGTTATATGGTGCTAAATCTGTTCCAGAATTCAAAGAAAAATTGACAGTTTATCAGAAATTTCTTTCAACGTCCAAATTAAGTAAACCTTCTAATGACATTAAATTCACATATGATAATCGTCAACGAAATTATACATTCGATAGAAAACTCCTTAATAATTCTCCAAAACCCCCCGTTTGCCACAATTGCGGTTCCAAGGGCCACAAAAGCTCCAGTTGCCAGCTTACGACATCAAAATGTTTTACGTGCAATTCTTTTGGACATTTATCCTCAACTTGCTCGCAGCGCGTTGGACAGACAATCTCAGAAAATTCTTCGGAAACTAACTCCACCTAATGACGCCTTACATGTTCCTACACCCTACACCAACCAATTATATGTCTTTTCCAATAAAGATAAACAATGCTGAGCTTCACGATTCAGGTAGGGAAGCTACAATGATTGCTGACCAAACCCACCAACTCAAAAATTTGCAGAGTCAGTAGAAAGATTTTCAGCGAGAAGTGGAAGAATCTCGGTTAGTTAAAGATGAACTGAATGCTAAGCGAAAGAAGCTGAAAAGAAACAAAAAGCTTTGGAATCTGAACAGTTACGAGAAGATTTAGCAATGTCTGAAGAGCAGAAAAGAAAATTAAATGAGGAGTTAGAATATTTGAGGAATAAACTTATTGATTATATCGATTCAATAGCTACACAACAAGCTTTGCGATCTAAAATGAAGGAAGAACTCAATATTTTAAAGAGAAACTTGGAAGACGAAACTGCTGCACACCAAAACCAGATTCGTGATTTAAAGCAGAAACATACAATTGCCACTGGAAAATTAAATGAACAGTTAGATTCAGTGCAAAAAGCTAAAATTGCTTTACAGGAGACTAAGCGCAATCTTGAACGTGAACGTGAAAGTTTTCAAAAGCAAGTATTTAAAGAAGTAGAAGCAAGGAAAAACTTAGAGAAAAAGTTAGCTATTGCCAAAATACAGATTGCAGAATATAAAAAGAAGGCTTAAGAGGAAGCAGATGCTTCCGCTTTGTTAAAAGAACAAAAGAAGACGATGTCGAAAGATATTGATATACTGCACCACAAATTAGATGATATGCAAATGGTTCATGAAAAACTGAATAAATCAAAGAACAAATTACAATCAAAGTTTGAAGATCTTAACATCGAATTAGACAACTAAATTGAAGAACTTGAAGATGATTTACAGTTAACTGACGATTCCAAATTACGTTTAGAAGTCAATATGCAAGAACTAAAGACTCAATTAGAAAAAGACTTGCCAGCTCGAGATGAACAAAATGAAGAAAAACGACTAGCTTTGATAAAGCAGCTTTCTGACCTAGAAGACGAGTTTTTAAACATGACATTTCAAGTCACATATCACCCTCGCAACGATGCCAACAACATTTTGAAATTACAAGAGTTAAAAAAGAAGCAGTATAACAAACGTCGAAAACAAGCAACTAACTATCACGTAGCAATTCAACGTAACCAATTTGGTCTTTACGAAATCATAAAAGTTCGACCACATGACCGATATGACGTCCGAAAAGTTGGTCTGCACGATGGTCAAAACTTGATATCTACAGCCGCTGATCAACTCAAAAGTTGGCCAAACACCTAGTGACTGTACCTCCAGCTCCTTTACGATGACGACTTGGACTTGAACAATGTACATTCTATCATGATCCTGAACTATTGTTAATGACTTTCTTTTTATTTCTTTTTTCTTTGTTTTGTATAATGTTTTAGTGACGGCAAAGACTATCGCACCTATGACGAACAATTGCTATACAACGACGATAATGTAGCTTTAAGACGACCATGCCATGTTTTTGTTTGTTTTCTCTCCTTTCTTGTCTTTTTTTTTTTTTTAGGTTTGGTTACTTTGGTTTTCTTGGGCGACAGGAGGACCTGTCGTGACAGGATGCCCGAGTGTGATATAGGAAGACATAGGAAAAAAACTGTGGCAACGGCGAGTGACGAATCAGAAGCGTTCCCGCCTGACAGAAAGCTTCGACGTTCTACGCGGAACACATGGCGAGACAGAGTAAAAGCCGCCACGAGAGAAAGAGGTTATGTAGCAGACGGCTACCAAAAAGACGTAAAAAATCATGTTCCTTATATGTTAATTGTACCATTTTTCTGTCCTGTAACCTGTCAAGAATAAAATTGGTGTTAGTGTGAACCGGTGTGTTCAATTTAGAACTACGGACACCAATTTACATATATATATGTATACTAGCTGAATACCCGCACTTCGCTACGGAGTACATTCAAATTAAATGCAACGGTCAATGTAAGCAGTTAATGCAATATATATATATATATATATATATATATATATATATATATACTAGCTGAATACCCGCGCTTCACTACGGAGTACATTTAAATTAAATGCAACGGTCAATGTATGCAATTAATGCCAAAAAAACCCTAAAAATATATTTATAAAAAAATCATAACGGGTGTTTTTATAGACAAAATAATGTAGAAGAAAATACTGAAATTAAATCTAATAGAAGACACTAAAGAATATAGTACAGTTAATATAGTACAGTTTGAGGAACATTTCTTTTACTGTATTTTAATATAATTTTGGATAATGTCCAATCGTCTGCCGCATTAGAAAGAAAAAAAAATTGTCATCTTATTTCGTTATTATGCACGTGACACAAAATAAATTTAAAGTATCACAAAAAGAAAATAAACCACGTGATCAACATTTAATAAATTAAATTCTAAAAATTAATCTTTAAAAATTCCCCAAAAACCAGAAAATGGAGGCAAAGATTCGAAAAAGATTTCATTTTAAAGTATTTTTTATGATCTTTCTTGTGATATAAATTTTATAACCCTCAGATTATTATTTTTAATGCAAACTTTAAAGAATGTTACAAAAACAGCTTAAAAATTTAATTGAAAAAATCTAAGAAGAACTTTTCAAAAATCTTTCTTAGTGCACCCCTACACTATAAGAAGAATCGCCATGAAAATTTTGAATCCTTTAGGTCCAGCGGTTTGGTCTGTGCACTATCTGTCTGTCAGTTAGTCAGTCAATCGGAAAGTCAGATACGAAACTGTTATATATATATATATATATATATATAATTTGAACCTGCATATTTCAGTGATATCTTAAAAATCTATAAACCGCGTTAGCACACATTTTCCTAAGGACGAGGTAATTCGGAGCAATTTATTTATCACTTTTTTTTTTGTATCCACGGAGAGTCACGAAAAATAGCTCGGCATCAAAACACTATTATCAATAATGAATGAAAATATTGTACCAAATCATTTTGAACAAATCTGGTCGGATCCATTTAATGTATAAAAAAAGTACCAATAGCGCCGCTTCTGTTTGACAGCCTGAAACGAAAGGAGACGGACTGGGGAAAAAGTTTTCTCTTTAAAACACCATTCCAAAATTCCCACCTTCTGAGGGTTCTCCAACCTAACTATTCTATCCCTATTTCATGAATGAAAACATAGTTCATCAGACGGAACAAATTCGAACAAATCCCATAAAACCGGATAAACGAAAGCAGAACCATTAGATGCATTTTCACTTACAAGAAGTAAACAGGAAAAAAAAACCTAAGAAGAAAAAAAAATCCCTGTTAAAACAATATTTTGATTCTCCAGAAGAGAATTTTCACATACCCAGCGGCAGCTCGAAGTAGGTTCGAATTTGCGGAGAATTGGAAAATCCAACTGACAACTCAATCTACATTCTAAGGGATGAAATCTCGTGACTTTTCCAATCCGTGGTACTTACGACGGGGATTTATCTATTTTTTATTTGCTTTTTTTTCAGTTTTCCGCGCTGGCAACATTTTCGCGAAATCACATCACATCTGTTACTTTTTCCGAAATTCCCATTTGTTGATTTTTTTTCATTTTTCCGGAGCAAAATTTCTCCCCCCTTTTTGCATTCTTGTTCTAAGGGATTGAAAAGAATTTTTAGCGATAAAACATCATGGTTGTTTAAGAATTTTATCTTTATGTAACAACGAGTAGTTATCTAAATTCAATCTGGATTATTTGATAGGTAATATTTTAAATGAAAAATTGAAATTTTTTAACTACATTATAACGGAATTCTGAACACGATCGTAAAAGCCCCTGCGTTCTAAATTTTGCCTGTGTTCTAAATGTTCTAATTTTTGATAATGTGAGAGAATATTGCGAAAGTTCTTTAAGCCAGTTTCTGATAGTAGTCACACTCAAATATGTGACCTTTTAGTATGTTCACAAATACACACGTCACACACACACACAAACTCATATATATATATATATATATATATATATATATATATATATATATATATATATATATATATATATATATATATATAAATAAGAATAAGATGAAAGAAAAAACCAGTACTAGCTCTAAAGCTACTTGCAGCCAGGAACAAACAACATGAAAAGAAAAGTATGAATAAGGTTTTTGACAGCATTTCTTCATCAGCGGTGTCAATACTGTCTAAAAACCATTGGATTGTTCTATAAAATAAACACACTCAGACACCGTACAATCCATTATTAACAGAAGAATTGATTAATAATTGAATTAAGTTTGAATAAAAGTACTTAACCAAAGAACACCAAGCCTGGCGCTAGTCAGAGTGGAAGTTAAGAACTTGTAACAGCAAAATGACTGACATCACAAAACTTGCAACCATTGAGGTAGTGGATTATCAGTTACAAACTTACTTAGGTTACCTTATTTTAGGACTATTATTCCCTTATTTATTTAGTTTTTTATTATTTTTACTACTGAGAGTTAATTTTATTATTATTTTTATTTTTACTTATGATTTTTATTTTTATTTATAGTAGTTATTTTTTCTATTTTAACCTATTGTTATGTTTATCATATTAATGCAACAGAACTAACTATTCATTAAAACAAAAACAACCAATTATGTTTTTGGATAGACTTACTGGGTAATTATTCCGAGTTAGCACAGCTTTCAATTCTATAATATGCTTAATCCTATTGTCTTTAGAACATAGCCTATTTATACGAACTAACTGATTTACAATAATGTTATTAAAAACAGATTTATGTAAACAGGTTAGATAATTTTGAAATTTAACAATATTAAAATAATAGTCAGATCTTTTGTCGTATAAGTCAAAAGTAAATTTACTGTGAGTATTTAATTTAATATTAATATCTAAAAAGTTTACATTAATATTATCATGGCTACTTTTAATTAGTTCCAGATTAGGAGGGTAAAAATTTAAGTCTATAGGGTTATTATTTTTATTAATTACTATTATATCATCTATATATCTAAATATATTGTAATTGCTATTTTCTATATTATTAATTTCAAAATAATATAAGTATAAATTAGCTAGCATACTTGAATATAACGTATGAGATATATGATATAATTTATAGATATTTATGTATATTTATATGACTCACACCTACACTTAAGTTTAGCATATATCTGTAATTACATCTCAATAACCATATCCAGTGCAATGTTGAATCTCTCTATTCTATAGATATCGGCAAATTTACTATTACTTTAATGTAAAAATGTATGAAATACAATAGTATCTAAATTATTTTCCCATAATTAATTTTAATAAGGGAAAGATTAAACTTTATAAACTGAAGATTTGTACGGAAAATTTAAGGGGGAAAAATCTTAAAACCACGAAGTCGCACAAAATGTACTTATTCTATAGACGGGCACATTAACTTCAAAAGGCTAAATTGGTTAGGATTTTATGAGCCCCTGTTTAATAGTTTTCGTCACAATATATTATCTAGGTCACTACACTATTGCTGTAAAGATGGTTTACTGTATATATATATATAGCTTAGACTATTACTTTACATATACTATATCTGGCCAAAAATTGTATATTTGCGTCCCATAAATACTAAAACTATATGTTAACGAGCAATTATATACACAGAACAAAATGACATAGCGCCAAATTGGTTGAATCACAGTAAGAATGCTTGACATAACAGGAAACACAATAAAAGAAGTTTCCTTTAAATTTGTTCACGAGTCAATGATTTATCAGTATTCTTTTTTCCTCATTATATTTATACCAAAGATCACTGAAAATTTAAGTGCTGCCATCTGCTGGCAGAGGGGAAATCCTATGCAGAACTGCCAAACGTAGTACTGGAAAAAAAACCGCTTTTTTTTATGGTGTGCCCAAGCTGAGGCTCATAGTCGAATACAACGAAAGAAAATGGTCTAACGTTTTTTAGAAGGTTGTTAATTAAAGTTTTCTTTCTTGCAAAAAGTTGTTTTCAAATTAACAAGAAACTGTTAATCCTAATACATGATATTTAATTAAATTGCCTCAAAATAAAATTAATAAAATACATCAATTTTAAAATTAAATTGATTCTTCAAGTCTGAACAGTTAAGTAGTCAATAGACCACTGTATTAATCGACTACTGTATTCGGTGGTGTATACCAGTGGTCCCCAACCCCCGGGCCGCGGACCGGTACCGGTCCGTGGATCAAATAGCACCGGGCCGCCCAAGGAACATTAAATTATTTCCATTTTATTTACTGTGGTGTATTTCTCTCGGGTTAGTGCGACTTTGTCGGGTGTGTGCTAATTTATACCTTTCTAACAAAAGAAATCTTGTAACTATTTTAAATTAGTTTATTGTTTTTTAAACATTTCAAGATTATGAATTAAAATTGCAGTCATAGCCCCCCTCAGCGGGTTGCGGTAAAATTATCAAACGCTGACCGGTCCGCGGAGATCAAATGGTTGGGGAGCACTGGTGTATAGTATGTATGTGTAACATTGAGCATGTATGAGTGTACAACCGGTAGATTCAACATTAGTTTAAAACTAGAAATCCTCATGTAATTTTAACTCACACAATGAAAAGCTCTTGAAGTTAAACTTGTAAGAACATACAATGGGAAAGGGGATGAATACCGATTCTGCAATGATTCAGAATTCATCCAAAAATGACATGAAACAGCTCCGCTTGCCAAGGGGAAAAAAATCACAAAAATAATTTCCCTCGCAGAAATGTTGAACGCTTCCCAAGCAGGGCGCCCATCCGCCTACCCCATAGGGGACCATGTTGCCCTTTGCATATCTGGCCCTCTGGGAGCAGATCATGCATGTAACTGGCCCAATACCGAATAAGGTGCGATGAATAATTCATGAAAGGAGTCGTCCGTACGAAGCAGGAAATCTATTTTTTGTTTCTATTCCGGGTGAGGGGTACTGATGGAAAGTTATTGGGTGTGAAATGTATGTAAATGTCTCTTACGGTGATTAAAAGCAGGGTATTTATAAGTCAAATATGAATAAGAGGATCGACACCTGTGCTGTATGGGCTTCAGAATTGTGATTCTAACGTTTTGGGATGATTCATGAACTGTAGGTTGTTAACATGGCAAACGTTGCATGCATTCACGCTTACCACTTTCTGTCTACTTTATTTTAGAATATAGCAAATAGGGTTTATTTTTAATTCCTCACTCTTACCAGTGTTTTAAAATTTCTGTATACTCTTGGTCATATAGTGCCTGATGAAGGTTGCTGGTGAAGGTTGAGGCACGAGGGTCCCAGGCTATTGACACATCATAGTTATTCAACAGAAGCTTAAAGTTTTCAACGTATGTACGACGCAACATCCTTTTATAGTGAACAGGAACAGACAGATTCTTAAAATAAATAGCGTAAACAAAGGAAGGACAACATGTTTAATACTAAACATCATCGAGACATGTTGTCGTCGAAGCAGTTCGAAAGACGTTGCACTCATTTTGTTTATATTGTGGATTTTAAAATGCTGATGAAATCGACAATATAAACAAAGGGGGGAGGAAACATATTTCGAACTAAGCATCACCGAAACATGTTGCCATCCAAGCATTTAGAAACATGTTTCCATCCCTTTGTTTATAATATCGAGGGCAACATGTTTCGAACTAAGCATCATCAAAACATATTGCCATTGAAGAATTTATAAATATTTTCCCATCCCTTTGCTAATATTGTCGAGGGCAACATATTTCGAACTAAGTATCTTCGAAACATGTTGCCATCGAAGCATTTAGAAATATGTTTCCATCCTTTTGTTTATATTGTGGATTTTAAGAAGTTGAGTGTTCCCACAAGTTTTCCTGTAAGCCACAATTTTGTTATTTTAGCGCTAGTTAGAATATTAAAGATAAACAAAATTGACTACACCATTAGCCGTACCCTTTGCAAAAAATAGTGCTCTATTACATAAGAATATATAGAAGATTAAGTATCATCAAAATTTATTTTTAAATATTTAACAAGTTTTTCTTCTTATAAATTAACAAATTTTTATTTTTCAAAAAATAGAACTACAATTCCTGAGAATTCTACTTGTCATTCAGTTTTGAAATAGATTTGAAGCTGCACCAATTTATTAAATCAGGGAAAAGATATACTACACGACACACACGGTCTCAAAATTCAAATACCACTATAGAAAAATAGAATCAGGAATAAACTCAAATATATATTACCCGAAATTTTATTTTTAAACATAAGTTTTATGAAAATGCGTAACAGTGCACCAGAAAAAATTAAAATTGACTTTGGGCTTAAAACTATTAGCTGTATCATTTACAAAAAACACGTTAGAATACGAAAAAAACCTTAAATTTTCACCTTAATTTGCTTTTAAAATACTTAACTGTTTTCTTTACGAATTTGCAAACTTTTATTTTAGGAGTAATAATATTAATAACAAAACTGTTAAAAGAAAATCTGTTCGAGGTTTCAAAAACCAAACTAGGTGTTACTGATTAAGTTAACTATTTTTTCTTCCTCTGTATGTTAAACGTTGCAAAGGCACTGCTATATAACATATTTCATTGGAAATTTTGGTGAACTTGAAAAAGCGAGAACTGCAAATCTGTCAAAGCGATAACAACAGCATCTTAGTGTTGATAATAATTATAAATAATTTCTGGAACTTCGGCAATTCACACGGTATCAAAATTCATATGTTGTTGGACCAATTTATGAAATCTATGCGTATACACACACACATATATAATTTCTCAGAATTCAACATTTTGTACTTTATCAAATTTAATATGTAGATACACCTATTTGTGAAATCTGTGCTCAAACAAATTTTTGTCACGGACCTCAAAGTTCAAATATCACTGATATAACTGTGTTTGCTGTGTAAAGGTTGCTATGTCCAAAATGGGCTAAAATGAATTATCAAAGCAGGCATTTTTGAAAAATCAAGGGCTACTGCAGGGTACAGAAACCTAAGTCAAATTCCACTCCTAAATATTTTTATTCATCAGGGAAAATTTGGGGTATGTGAAACAAAACACGAACATGGGGATTAAAGGGGTTATGTCCCTTTAACACTAAAATGTCTGTGTCCAAATCAAGGACTTAACACTCTTTACTCAACAAAAATAAATTTAGAAAATTTTACTTTAAAAAATAATTAAAAATTAAACTTAAAAAAACTGACTTTACAAAAGCAGTTTTTTTTTAATCCCTTTACTCTCAAAACTACGATTTTGGACGACACTCTTTTCACTGCAAACGCAGATAAAATTGAATAAGAAATAAGATCAATTTTGCATTTCCTGGCATGTATTTTCAAACTTATATTTTTAAGCAAATGTACAATAATTTTTGTGCATAATTTTTTTCAACATAATGCTGAATTGAAAGGATGACGAAATATAAATTTTACTGACACATACAAAAGGAAATAAAAAAAATAAAATTGCCTTATATGACATATAAATTCTGAAATATTTGTTAGGAAAACTGCATGCAAACACGCTTACCTCGATACTCACGACGAAAAAAATTACAAAGAAATATTATCCAACCACAAGCACTTACCTAAAAAATAAAGAAAAACCACATCAGCCACTTTAAAAGAAACATAGGTAAAAAAATGATAAATGATAACATAACATGTGAAATAAGAACTGTCGTTGCAAAATCAGAGATGATAGAATCAATAATCAATACGCAATAGTACACCATCTATTAGATGTGAATTTCAGGAACATGAAAAAAAAAATATGACTGAGAACAAGCATTTGCTACTACACACATGTAAATGCTGAAAACGAAATTTCAATTCTCCTCCTAGTATGACCATTTATAATTATTTCACTTTTAAAAGGTTAATATAAATAACTTCCTAGGTTCATTTCTCATATTATGTTCTCAGATTGGTATTTCAACAGAATGTGCCTAAAGCCCCAATTGTGAATGCACGAAGTAAAGACGAACCCTTACATGGGACTTGTCCATAATTTAACACACACACACACATATATATACATACATACATATATACATATATGTATATATACATACATACATACATATACATACATATGTATATATATGTATATATATACATATATACATATATATATATATAAATTTTTTCTTTCTAATGGCTGGGAGAACTGAGCCTAGGCTCTTTCTTCCTTGGGGAGAGCCGGAAACGTGAGACCACTTCGCCGCATGCGTTGCCCCGGGTCAACCACAGGGGGTGGGTCCACACTGGACTCGTTTGATGGTCCGCAAATTTTGAACCGAGTCAAGTGGCGGGACCAGACCACCTGACCCAGCACCCCCAGAGGTAATTTGAAAACGTGGAGAGGATTGCCACCACGCCCTATTTTACGTGCCCCGTCTACCATTGGAGAGCACAGCGGTGGATTTTGTCAGCGACCGGCCTCGAACCCGCAACCCTCAGATCACTGGGTCGACGCCTTTGCCAACAAGGCCATCGCGCCCTTACATACATACATACATATATACATACATATATACATATATACATACATATATACATACATACACACACACAAACACACACACATATATATATATAATATAACTTCCTTCGATGTAACATTATATTTATTAAATATGAAAGACCTTTATATCATACATATATAATCATACACATAATCTTATTTTGATATTTAAAAATTATTATATTTTATTCATAAAATATGAGAAGTTGCTTAAAATTAAATTTAATCTTATATTCTGCCCCGTTGACCAAAACCAGCGGTGGATTATTACGAATTTTTTGTATGTCTTGTGGAACTGTGTACACTGGATAGAAAAAAAAGCGCATGAAAGCACATGTGCACTACTTTATTAAAAACAAGAGAGTATCTTCTAGAGATCCCAAACCTCATTTTATTTCATTTTCAAAATTATTTTGAACTAACCTTACAACTGAAAATAGCGAAAACCAAAGCAATGTTTTAACACACTCTTGAAAATTAGAAGGAAAAGATATATTCAATAAATTTTATCTTCTTACCTGCCTTACTACAGGAAATACATTTTGAGGAATAAAATATATATGAAAATAAGCATAAAATCTAGAGTGATTTCTGAGAAACTTCTAACCATAACGAAACACTTGATATGTATGTGCGACCATCCTTCTCCAGTACAGATGTATTATTCATTAGATGACGAACACCAAAGTAGCAGAAATAAGTTATACGAATATATTTTCAGAGAAAAACGGGCTGCTTAAGGCTAAAGGAGCTTTATTTTCTCGTTATTCCCACCAGGATGGAATTTCTTGGATAAGGCAAAATAGGAATGCAAACTAAAGGGTCACCTCTCCTTGCTTTAATAACCATATACTTAAAATTCTGATTTCTGTAATTTTTCATGCAGCAGAAGATAAAGAAATGACTCGTCGGTGAATGTTTACCGTTCTCTATAAAATTTTCATAGGAAATGAAATGAATTTTTAGTTATATGTATTTACACTTTGCTTTCACGGCATAAAAATTATATTAGTATAATGTGTAAGACATATTATAATAATATAACATTTAAAGTGTTATTTTACAATGTAATGTGTTATGATAATTTTAAGCGCTAAGATGCTATTGTTATCACTTTGACATATGTGTTTCTGTCTCGAGTGAAACGCATTTTCGAGTTCGAAAATGCGAGCTCAAAATTCCGAGAAACGAAATTTCGAGTTCTTGAAAATTTTCAATAAAACAAATAATATAGTAATACTAAGTTGATGTTTAACAGAAGGAAAAAAAATACAAGTCATATAATAATGCCTTGTCGACGATTAACAGAGGAAAAATCTATATATATAAAACAGTTCCGTAACTGACTCACTGACATACAACGCACAGACCAAACCGCTGGACTTAAAGGGCTGAAATTTTGCATGGCGATTCTTCTTATGGTGTAGGGGTGCACTAAGAAAGATTTTTTGAAAAATTCTTCTTAGAATTTTTTTAATTAAATTTTTAAGTTGTTTTTGTAACTTTTTTTTAAGTTTGCATTTAAAATAATAATTTGATGGTTATAAAAGTTATATCATAAGAAAGATCATAAAAATTCCTTTAAAATGAAATCTCTTTCGAACATTTACCTCAATTTTCTGGTTTTTGGTGAATTTTTAAAGATTCATTTTTAGAATTTAATTTATTAAATGCTGATCACGTGATTTCTTTTTCTGGTACTTAAAATAAATTTATCGTCACGTGCATAACAACTAAATAGACAAAAAACCTATTTTTTTTCTAATGCAGTAGACGATTGGATATTATCCAAAAAAATATCCCTTACGATTTTTTTCTAAATATATATGTATTTTTTTTTACATCAATTGTATACATTGATCGTCGCATTTATTATAAATATATATATATATATTTTTTTGGCATTAATTGCATACATTGACCGTTTTCTTTAATTTGAATGTACTCCGCAGCGAAGCGCTGGTTTTCAGCTAGTGTGTAATATAGCTATACCTTGTCGACGGTCAACAGAGGATAAAAAGTAAAAGTAATACAACAGTACCTTGTCGAGGTTTAACAGAGGAAAAGAAAACAAGTAATACAGCATTGTTGACGTTCAACAAAGGGAAAAAATAATATAGCAATACCTTGTTGACGGTCAACAGAAGGAAAAAAGTCATACAGCAGTGCCTTGTAGAAGTTTAACAGAGGAAAAGAAAACAAGTAAATAGCATTGTTGCTCTGTTGACGTTCAACAAAGGGATAACAATAATACAGCAATACCTTGTTGACGGCTAACAGAAACAAAATAAAAAGGCATACAATGCCTTGTCGATGTTTAACAGAGGAAAAGAAAACAAGTAATATAGCATTATTGACGTTCAACAAAGGGATAAAATAATATAGCAATACCTTGTTGACGGTCAACAGAGGAAAAAAAAGTCACACAGCAATGCCTTGTCACCGTTTAACAGAGGAAATGAAAACAAGCAATATAACATTGTTGACATTCAACAAAGGGAAAAAATAATATAGCAATACCTTGACGGTCAATAGAGGGAAAAAAAGTAATACAGCAGTACCTTGTCGACGTTTAACAGAGGAAAAGAAAACAAGTAATACAGCATTGTTGACGTTTAACAAAGGTGGAAGAAATAATACAGTCGATTCCGGTTAATCGGACCACCAGTTAATCAAAGCAGCCGCTTATTCGGACCAAATCCTGTCTTCTAACATAAGGCATGTTCCTTTAATCAGACCAGCCGGTTATTAGAACCAAAATGATCGCGTCCCGATGTGGTCCGATTAACGGGAATCGACTGTATAGCAATACCTTGTCGACGGTCAACAGAGGAAAAAAAGTAACACAGCAGTACCTTGTCGACGTTTAACAGAGGAAAAGAAAACAAGTAATATAGCATTGTTGACGTTCAAAAAAATTAATATACCAATAACTTGTTGACGGTCAACAGAGGAAAAAGAGAAAAAAAGACATATAGTAATGTATTGTCAACGTTGTACAGTGAGGAAAGAAAAAATAACACATCAGTGCCATGTCGACGTTTAACAGAGGAATAAAAAAAATAATAAATCTAATCTAATTATAAATTTAATGTTGGTGCTAATGTAAAATCTCAAACCGGGTTTTTTTATATGTATTTTTTATTCATTATCAATTGAAATAAAACGCATATGAAGCATTTTAAAGTATAAAACAGACAATTTTGCCGAAATATCTTTATATCAGCGATTGATAAGAAAATAGTATACGGAGATAACTATTCAAAAAATCAATGTAAAATAATCTGCTTTATAGTATAAAATATAGATGCATTTAATATACTGACTGTTGACAAATAAGGAAAACTGTTCCACTTCAGATGAATGTTGTCATAACATTACATGGACAATATATCAGAAAATTATTAATTATAAATAACATTAGTGTTTTATTACACTAACACTAATATTCTTTTGCTTTCCTCAAAAAATGTACAAACATCTTCCGCTACCGAAAAATATTGCATGCATCAATCCGAAATACCGATATTCATCAAAAATAATGATATTCATCATTATTTTTGATGAATCAGAATAATGATATTCATCATTATTTTTGATGAATCAGAATAATGATATTCATCAAATATATACAATCAGGTTCCAATACCGAAAAAAATGGCATGGAACAATAAACACCCTCAAGGTCTAAAAGACCTCTGAGGTTGAGTTTCGAGCTCTAAGAAAGCTTCTGTGATTAACTTTTGGCATACAATTTCTCATTTGCCTTATGATGGACTTAACTTTTAAAAGCAAATTTAACGTTTAAATATAATTTAAATTTTAAAAGTAAAACTGCCTGGAAATTTTTCGCAATACACATTCATTTTAATTCATAATTTTTGTACTGATAGGAAGATTTTTAGAAAAGAATATTTTTTATTTTGTTAAGTATATAAAGGCATTTTCAATTTTTTACTTAATGAAGATAAAAAATGTATATAATAAATAATATATATATATATATATATATATATATATATAAAATATATAATAAAACATATAATATGTATAATAAAATATTAATTTTATTTTAATGTTACCTTCGTACCACATGACGCACCACGATTTTAAGTCAATTTTTTTAATGTAAAAACGTGCTTCTAAATATGTCCGAAATTTCAACTTACCAAATAAAATATTTCAGCTATTTTCTAAAAGTGGATCATACCTTATGTCCTTTTATTTCTTTATTTAACTCGAAATTAGTCACTAAGTTTAATAATTTAATGTTATCATTCCAAATAAATATTTTTGATTAAATCGTTATTTTAAATTTGATTTTTCTAAAAGAACACATTGTCAGTATTCAATAACTTTATCAGCCTTTTCTTCTAAAATCCTGGAAATAACTTTACCATTTTTTGATTTAGCTATTTTACTGAAATGCATTGTTGTTCTAAATTCTTTATTTACTGTGTTTATTTGTTTGAAAAAAACCAGAATAAGCTCCAAAATATTTAATTTGAACAAAATAATCTCAAATATTTTATCTTAACGACAAATTTTCAGAATTCAAATGCAAATGCTTATTATAAATATGCATTTTATCTTTGCATACTTTAAAATACACTAGCTGATCTTTGAAATATACAAAACTTAAAAATCTTTATAATGTTTAAAACAGTTCAGAAAACATTTCCATAAAATTAATTCTCATTTTAAAAATTATTTAAAATATTTAATATTTTTAAAGATATATTTAAGTTTAATAACTTTAGTATATCATTATAGCGTAGCACAAATTCTTTAATTTTAATCGATATTGGGATCGTTGCATCTGCATTAATTTGATACTTTCACATTTTTAAATGCTTAAAATCAGCACACAGTGTAAGACAATTGCCCAAGATCTCATAAAATGTCTTAAAATTTAACTACTGTTTAAAGCTTTTAAGATTAACGAAAATTTTCCACTTACGTAGGACACTAATTATTGATATGTTTTAACCCCCAAAATAATTTTTTCTCAACCTCGGGTAAAATGAATAAAAAGTTAAAAGCTCGTATAAATTTTTTAAAAAATGCTTGTCACCTTGCAATTTGTTGCACCACTAAGACTCTCAATGGAAAATTCCATATCAGAGAGTATTAGGACCCAACAGCAAATGATGTAAAATTCATCAGACTCAAATAAGTGATATGAAACCTTTAGTTGATGAACACCAAAGAGCCGTGATATATTTTGAGGTTTCTCCTTTTCAGCAAATAGAAAGTTTTCCTGGTCTTCAATAAAAACAAGCAAAAGAAAATGTACACAAGAACTTGCAGAGGCCTTAATTTAGAGACTAATTTCAGAAAATAAGTTTGGCACATTTTAACTGCGGACATTTCTGGAAAAGTGATAAAAATGGAATGTGTTTCTGGCAAAAAAAACTAATAGCTAAGATTTAAGAGGTTAAGGTTTTAAATATAAATGGAATGAAATTATTTTAAAAACTTAAAACTGGTCGACGAGGTTTTAAGTCTTTACATTGAAAATTCCAAGTATTATACTTAACTTAAAAACACCAGGTTCAACAGTTGTTATTATTAAGAGGACAAGGGACCTACCAACTGAAATCTTTTAATTTTCAATTTTTAACTCTATATACAGAATGAGGAATAATAAATTATCTTTTTAACTGCATGAAGACCCTTAGAATTACAAATAACGATTTTATTTAGCAGAATAAGGCCTGTTTTTCAACAGAAATTTCAAAAATCCTAGCATTTTTTAAAATGCTCCATGTGCATTCCTTATCATTTAAAAACCTTACTTTTTCAATATTTGTTTACCATATATATATATATATATATATATATATATATATATATATATATATATATATATATATATATATATATATATATATATATATATATATATATAAATAAAATTGAGAAATGAAAATTTTTTGTATGAATCTAAAGCCATAAATGTTGTTGTCTTTTTAATCTCCCTGGGTTTATTTTATGCTTTTGCAAGCTTTTACTTTATTTCATGCTTTATAAATTTGAAAAATATTTGTGGTTTCAAAGAATGATGCACAGTTTTGTTGGGAATCGAATGAATCGAATGAATTCAGTGGGTGGAGTTCAACTGGTACCCATCGATACCACATGATCCCCGGAGAACGATGTAAAAATTTGTTGTTTATGTTTTGACAGGTCTTGCTAGGTTTGATATGAATGGGCACATCTTGGCAGTGCTCCCAGGTTTCATTAATTATACTCGGTATTAATTTCAGTCTAATTTTAATTGTTATAGTTTGTTATGTGCGGTGTTAAAGTAAAAGTGCAAAACAACCATCCAGGACTCTTACTGGTTATTTGGCACCTTACACAATTCGTACTGAAGGATAAATTTTTCATTTTCTTCAAGTTTTGTGACAAACACTTCAAATAATAATCTTGAGAAATTTGGAAGAAATCAGAAAAAAAATGAAAGTGCATGTAGCATTTTGAAAAACTCTAGCATTTTTGAAGAATTTTATGAGAAACAGGCCTTATTCTTGCACAAAATACTTATTTATGATTTCTAAGTGTCTTCAATGCAGTAAAAAAACAATATTAATTATTCTCATTTTGCATATAGAGAAAAATAATAAAAAACTTTAAAAAACCTAGGTTCAAAGGGAAAAAACCTAGGTCCCCTTAATATAAATTTTTATTGTCTGGACATTATAGATAAATGGTTGGATTAATAATTTTCCATGTCATCACGATTCCAACCATACAAATAAAAATTTCTTTTTTTATATTGTATGCCTCGTACAATTTCTTATAAGAAAGTTATAGCAAGTGAAAGATTAGTCTACAGCTAAATTAAATAACTCTTTTAACCCTTTGAGGAGCACCGTTTGTACTGTGCTAACGCCTAAATCTAGTCTTTTCTTCACTTGCATTCAATGTATTCCAGTTAAATGAGCAGAAAAATGGTTAGTACTGCCATCTGTTACCAGTTTAAAAAAGTAAAAACATTTTGCAAACTTTAATTGGAAAATTTTTCAAGATTCTTTAGGTTAAAAAAAATCGGAGAAAAAATCTGAACTGTGCAAACGGTGTAGGTTGTTGACTCTGAAAGGGTTAACAAGTACTCATAAAGAACTTATGGAGAAAAAATTGATAGGTAGAGTCCTTCTTCAGGATGTAGGGCAGTGGGCGAGTTAACCCAACTGACAGTCACAAAAGAAAAATCACTAAAATTTTTCATACTTATTTAACTGTTTTAGTTTTTAAAGATACGATTCAGCCAAAAAAAAAGTCAATTTTTTTTTTTACTTTTCAAAAATTTAACATCTAAGAAAATTTCTAATTTTATTGAAATTATAAAAAATGAAACCTTACTTTTTTTTAAGTGAAAATAAATTTTGAAAAAGAATCTTTCGTATTCATTTAAAACAAATGAGAATCACAATTAATATTTCATAAATTCACATTTCTGTTAAATACTCCTGTATTTCTTTCAATTCTTTCAACCTCTAAACCAGCGTATAAATTATTAATATATTTTTACCAAACAAGTAAGAAAATTCCTTATCCTCTGCTAGAATAACTTAAAAGTTAAATGCAAATTTAAGAAAATGTAGCATACCACTTGTTCTCTCAATGGAGAACAGAGTCTTAGGAGCCGATAGTATAGTTGATGTATTATTCATCAGACTCAAATAAGTGATGAGAAACCTTTAGTCCACGGAAAGCCTTAAAGAGGGTAAAGCCTCGAATATTTTGAGTCCTCTTCTCCTGGGCAAATAAGAAACGTTCTCCAGTTCTCGGATGTAAAAATGAAAAGGGAAATGTATACAAGAATGAGGAAAGCAGGAATCTTAAGGGAGATTTTAAAGAATTCACTTATACTAACCGAAAATTCTATAAATTATGGTGAATTGACATTAAATTCTTATTTTCGAAATATGACTCATCGCGCTATTATTATAAGTTCATATACATTATATATGTATATATATATATATATATATATATATATATATATATATATATATATATATATATATATATATATATATATAATTTTTATACATTAAATTGTATATTCAATTCAAAAATTAATGTATAATTATACATAGATTTATATAAAGATAAATTCGCTGCCAAAAATTATTATTTAAGATAGTCCTATAATGATTCGCCAAGAACATAAATGAATGGTTAATTACAGTGTGTTGTTTCGTATTAGTTCATGAAAAGCCTTCCACTAAAAATTCTAATCAGAAATTTTAGTAGGAATTTAATACAAGAGCTAATTTTCTCAAATATGGTAAAATAATATCTTATAAACTATCATTGTATACCATATAACTAATAATATCTTGTAAAGACCAAGTACTTCTGCAAAAATGGCTTCAGTAAATGTGCAGAAGATTCCTCACCTTAAAATATTTTTCATGGAACTTGAGCATGGGATTTGAGCTTCAGGAAAACGCAAATCGACTCTCAGAAAGCTTATTTTACAGTTCGAAAAATACTTGAAAAATTGGATCGAGACCTAGGATAGAGAGAAGGATGAAACCGTCCCAAAGTCAGTACCAGACGATTTTAATTTGTTAGAGTCTTTGATTTCAAAATGAAAAACCTGAAAATAATCTTTATTAAGGTATTCACAAAGTTCCAGTTCTCGTGCATTATTGTGGCACAATCCCTTGAGACTAAAGTGCAGTTAAGCACTAAAATGACTTCAAATTGAAGCTGATAATTTGTTGTCTGTGACTAAAAATCAATGGGTGATATGAGCAAGTTTTCCTATGAATTCGGCATCTATGTTTTGGACCTGCAACATCCAGAAACTGATGCACTGTCGATGCTCCCTCATTATCCCAAGGCCATTCACTGTAGGTCAATTTTCTTCTAAACACGTTCATGAGCAAGTTTTCCTATGAATTCGGCATCTATGTTTTGGACCTGCAACATCCAGAAACCGATGTGCTGTCGATGCTCTCTCATTACCCTGAGGCCATTGACCGTAAGTCAATTTTCTTACAAACACGGTAATGAGCAAGTTTTCCTGTGAATCCGACATCTATGTTTTGGACCTGCAACATCCAGAAACTGATGTGCTGTCGATGCTCTCTCATTATCCTGAGGCCATTCACCGTAGGATAATTTTCTTATAAACACGTTAATGAGCAAGTTTCCTATGAATCCGAATCTATGTTTTGGACCTACAACATCCAGCAAACGGATGTACTGTCGATGCTTTCTCATTATCCTGAGGCCATTCAAAGTAGGTCAATTTTCTTCTAAATACGTTAATAAGCTGTCCTTGACAGCTAAATTTCCTTGAAGACTACTAGTTTTAACCAGATTGTTAATTGGATCTTTTCGTTTGTAGCATTATATGACATAATGGGAAAACTAGACAGTTTGAATGAAGTATGAAGTGGAGCAACTGTTGGACAACAAAGTCCTGGCAAAGCTATTTTCCAGTAGGAGTACGAGAGGGGGGGGGGGTAGCATTACGTCTGCATCATTTAACCATACCCGTACCAGGACATCTATTTAATTCGGGTATAAGGGGCTCTGCATCGTATCAGAGTACAAAAATTTGATACGATGATACGACTGATCTACTTGGACGCAGTTTTTCTCTTAGGACGAATGATGCAGATACAACAGTGACAGAACCTTGCCGTAGCATATCAAAGACATCGTGGATCAAAATATACAGATGTACTGGTATAAAATATGGTATTATCGGGGAACAAGAAAAGGGGATTACTGAACAACAGAAAGGATGTTTGAATTAAACAAATAGGGAAAACCCTAAAATAAATATATGAAATAATCTATTATGTTAAAAATTTTTTTTTGTCATAACCACGTGACCTTGCAACAAGGAGAGTTGTTTCACTAAATTAGTTTTCCTTCAAATAAATTTCTATGTTATTCTCAAACTGCAATCGCTCATTTTTTGCTGTTGTACAGTGACATAATACATTCCAGTTGTTATCAATATGTGCCAAAAATATCAGGCTACTTTATTTATTTTTTAATTTATTTATTTGAAAACAAGTAATACTTTAGAAGTACAAAAAAAATATCTTACAATAAAAGTTACATAAAAACTAGATCTAAATCTCGTACTTCATTGAAAAAAGTTTAAAATTTAAAAAAAAGTATCATTTTTAACAAGTACCATTAATAACAGTTGGTACTTTGTTATAAAAGTACTATTCATAACAAAGTACCATTTATAAAAGTAAAATTTATAAAAGGTACCATTTATAACAAGTACCATTTATAAAAGTACCATGTATAATATTTGAAAACAAGTAATACTTTAGAAGTACACAAAGGTTATCTTACAATAAAAGTTACATAAAAACTAAATCTAAATCTTGTACTTTATTTTTTTTAAGTTTAAAATTTAAAAAGTACCTTTTATAACATAATAAGTATCTCATAAACCTACGCATATATTTTAAAATTTTTATAGTTTCAAAATGGCTTACCGTGAAACATCAACCCAAAACAGTTCTAAAATAAGTTTAACACACATGTCGCCCATCTTAGGCATAAATAAATTAAATCTGGCAATCTAAATTGCAAATAAAGAGAAACTAAACATCTCAAGAATTTTTATTTCTTACTTTGACACTAATTTCGTTACCTTCCAATACGTTCGAAGTTTTGGCCCGTTTCTTTTTATTGAACACTTTTTCTTCTCTTTCTTTTACCTCCCCGCCTTTGTTCGGGACTGTCAACAAAACGTGTTTTGAAATCTTTCGATTGATTTTTGTTTTCGAGCCACTACTAGTCTCAAGAGACACGATTTTTCGAAAGAACAAGATAAAAAAAAAATCCCCAGAGTTCTTTTTAATTCTTTTCTATGTCCCCATCGTCTTCCCCTCGTGAATAAATTTGTTTTTTTTTATTTTCCGATTCGCGAACATCAATTATTTTACGATAAATCAAAGTGTTTAATCAGCGTTGAAATTTCGCTTTTGATTTTTCGATCCTGTGTGTTTTTTAAAGCTTAATTTTTACTTATTACTTTGTTTTAATCCCTAATGTTGGAAAATTTAAATTAGATACTAATCCAGGAAACTCGCGAAAAAATTACGTAATCAGTTCCTATTCATGACGTTCATTAGACATTAGTCAATTATTTATTCTGTCTGTTACTTCCGACTTATATTACTCTTACAATTTTACAGGTGGTGTGTGTGTGTGTGTGTGTGAAAGCATCGCTTTGCTTTAATTTTTTAATTCCGAATCTGTATTATCTCTCATCACTAGATCCGAAGAAGCATCTACTTTAAAAATAGAAACAATAAATTAATATAAAACTCATTAAAAATAATTTGTTTCTTGATTCTAGCTCTGTATTACTGTCATAAATAGATACAAGGATAGCTTCTACTTTAAAAATATAACCACAATAAATAATATAAAAGTATTATAAGAATTTTATTTCCTGATTCTAGCTCTGTATTACTGTCATCCCTAGATCCAAGAAACATCTACTTAAAAAATAAAAAGTAAATATACAATATGAAACTATTTATAAATTATTTTGCTTCTTCATTACAATTTTCGTCACTAGATCCACGGAAGCATCTGCTTTAAATATAAAAAAATATATATATAAATATATAAAAATAATTTATAAAATATTTTGTTTTTGATTCTAGCACTGTATTACTCTCACCACGATCCAAGTAAGTATCTACTTTAAAACTAATAAACCATAAATAATATAAAAGCAAGTTTATAAATTATTTTATTTCGTTCTAGCTTTGTATTATAGTCCTCACTAGATCCAAGGGTGCATCTAATTTAAAATAAAAATAAAAATAAATAATATAAAATAATTTATAAAAAATTTGTTTCTTGATTCTAGCTCTGTATTAATCTCATTACTAGCTCCACGGAGTATCTACTTTAAAAATAATAAACAAATAAATATGTAAAGTAATTTATAAATTATTTTATTTCGTTATTTATAGCTCTGTGTTATTGTCATCACTAGATCCACGGAAGCATCTAATTAAAAATAAAAAGTAATATACAAAATGAAACTAATTCATACTTATTTTGCTTCTGTGATTATAACTTTCCTCACTAGATGGAAGGAAGCATCTACTTTAAAAATAAAAATGTATATAAATATAGAAAAATAATTTATTAAATAATTTTGTTTCTTGATTCTAGCTCTGTATTACTCTCATCACTAGATCCAACGAAGCATCTACTTAAAATATAAAAAGTAAATATACAATAGGAAACTAATTCATAAATTATTTTGTTTCTTGATTATAACTTTCCTCGCTAGATCCAAGGTAGCATCTACTTTAATAATAAAAAAAGATAGATAATATAAAAATGATTTATAAATAATTTTTTTTCCTGATTCTAGCTCTGTATTACTCTCATCACTAGATCCAAGGAAGTATCTACTTTAAAAACAATAAACAAACAAATAATATAAAAGCAATTTATAAATTATTTTATTTCGTTCTAGCTCTGTATTATTGCCATCACTAGATCCAAGGAAGCATCTAATTTAAAAATAAAATATATAAATAATATAAAAATGATTTATAAATAATTTTGTTTCCTTATTCTAGCTCTCTATTACTCTCATCCCTAGATCCAAGGAAACATTTACTTTAAAAATGATAAACAAATAAATAATATAAATGTAATTTATAAATTACTTTATTTCATGATTCTATCTCTGTGTTACTCTCATCACTAGATCCAAGAAAGCATCTACTTTAAAAAAAATAAACAAATAAATAATATAAAAGCAATTTATAAATTGTTTTATTTTGTGATTCTAGTTCTGTATTACTGTTTCACTAGATCTAAGGAAGCATCTATTTAAAAAAATAAAAAGTAAATATACAATATGAAACTAATTCAAAATTATTTTATTTCTCGATTCTAGCTCTCTATTACTCTCATCACTAGATCCAAGGAAGTATCTACTTTAAAATAAATAAACAAATAAATAATATAAAAGTAATTATAAATTATTTATTTCATGATTCTAGCTCCAGTACTACTCTAATCACTGGATACAAAGAAGCATCTACTTAAAAAATAAAAAGTAAATATATATAATATGAAACTAATTTATAAATAATATATT
This sequence comes from Dolomedes plantarius, assembly GCA_907164885.2. Classification (NCBI taxonomy): domain Eukaryota; kingdom Metazoa; phylum Arthropoda; class Arachnida; order Araneae; family Dolomedidae; genus Dolomedes; species Dolomedes plantarius. Next base: position 178,186,384 of record OU015490.1, on the reverse strand, counting down.
TCTTGATTAAATTTTCATCCTAGATCGAAGGACGCATCTACTTTAAAAATAAAAATAGATAAATAACATAAAATATTTATACATTACTGTGTTTCCTGATATCTAGCTTTGTATTACTCTCAGACACTAGATTAAAGTAAGCATCTGCTTTAAAAATAAAAAATAAAGAAATAATGTGAAAATAATTATAAATTACTTTATTCTTTGATTCTAGCTCTGTATGACTGTCATCACTAGATTAAAGCATGCATCTACCTTTAAAAATAAAAATAAAAAATACTAAATTTAATTTACAAATATTTTTTTTTAATTCTACGCTCTGTATTATTCGCATCACTATATCCCAGGAAGCACATACTTTAAAATAACAAAATAAATTGTTAGTATAAAAATAATTTATAAATTATTGTGTTCTTGATTCTTGTTTTGCATAACTCTTACGACTACAAATGTGTTTGCTACTTCTAAATTTGAAATAGTGTTTGTTTATTGATTTAGGGGTTCAATATCACTCTCCCTACATACTTCAACCGTTGAAGCATTTAACGAATTTTATTTACTGATAAAAAATGCACAAGTTTAAATAGAATTTTAATGCACAATGAGGCCAGAAACAAGGTGTTTTTTTGTTTATATAATATAGAATAAAGTTACTGTTGAATATAAAGTTTTTTTTAGGAAGAATTTATGATTAATTTGGCTATGTGTTGCGTTTCTCCTACCAAAAGTTAAATAAAATAATTTTATTTTGTCGTTAAAATACATACCAATCACATAAATAAAGTTACCCTATTTACTCTGCAACGCTGCAACAAAAGTCACGGTTTGTTTAAAATCAGTGAAAATCTTTCTGTTTAGGTACTGCTAGTCACGGTTAATATGTTAAATTAAAAAATTATTTACCAAGTTGAACAGTGCTTTAATGCGAAATGAGGCCAGGTTAAGGTTCGTTATTTTGTGGTTCAAATACATACCAAGTACATAAATCAAGTTATTTCACTTACCCCCTGACGTTTCAACTAAAGCCACAGTTTGTTTAAAATCAGCGAATATCTTTCAGTTTCAGGTTTTGCCAGTCAAGGCTGAAAATCCGCATTCAAAAAAGCCACATGCCATTAGGGCAAATGAAACAGTGGCATCACACAGTGTAAAACACCCCCCGTTCTCCTTATCTTCTCAAATGCGCCTAATTATATCCATCCCCGGAGGACATCGCAATTTCATGCATTTTAATGCGCAGTGGTTGCACTTTAAGGGCCGTGAGCCATTAAAAGGACTCGACGCGCGAAGCAACCAAGTCGTCCGAGACAGATTAGGTGCAATTAGAACAGAAGCCATTTCTGTCTTTATGTGCGGCTCCTAAGGAGTTAGAGATACATACCCGTTGATAATTAGCAATGTAAATCGCTTTACGCTTATATGGCGATGGCATGTTCGTCAGGTGTTTTTACTGAGTTTGACTATCGTACAGCCGAGAAGTTATTGAGTCATTGAATAATTCAAAAGTAATGAAGCAGGAAATTTCTCGGAAGATATTAGGCATCTGGAACAATTTTAAGACACTATCTTGATTTTGATAAAATTGGTCCTATGGAATCTCAAAGTACAGAAAAAAATACTATATAAACTAACTAGCTGAAAACCCGCACTTCGTTACGGAGTACATTCAAATTAAATGCAACGGTCAATGTATGCAATTAATGCCAAAAATATAAATATAAATAAATATATATATATATATATATATAAATATATATTTATAAAAAATCGTAAGATATTTTTATAGACAAATTAATGTAGAAGAAAATATTCAAATTAAATCTAATAGAACATACTAAAGAATATAGTACAGTTAATATAGTACAGTTTGAGGAACATATCTTTTGCTGTATTTTAATATTTTTTTGGATAATTTCGTCCGTTGCATTAGCAAGGGAAAAAATATTTTTTTTTGTCTATTTCGTTGTTATGGACGTGACGATAAATTTATTTAAAGTACCAGAAAAAGAAATCACGTGATCAGCATTTAATAAATTAAATTCTAAAATTTAATCTTTAAAAATTCACCAAAAATCAGAAAGTGGAGGTAAAGATTCGAAAAAGATTTCATTTTAAAGGAATTTTTACGATCTTTCTCGTGATATAAATTTTATAACCCTAAAATTATTATTTTAAATGCAAACTTAAAAAAAGTTACTAAAACAGCTTAAAAATTTAATTTAAAAAAGTCTAAGAAGAATTTTTCAAAAATCTTTCTTAGTGCACCCCTACACTATAAGAAAAAGCGCCATGCAAAATTTCAGCCCTTTAGGTCCAGCGGTTTGGTTTGTGCGTTGTATGTTAGTCAGTCAGTGAGTCGGTCAGTTACGGAACTGTTTTATATATATAGATTACTACATAAACGATTGTTTTATAATTAGCAATGTAAACTGCTTGTATGGGGATGGCATATTGCGAATGCCGCATTTACACATTCGCGCTGCAATGTCCTCCAAGTTCTCAAATTTACCTCTGGAGGTGCGGGGTCAAGTGTACCGGTCTCGTTACTTGACTCGGTTCTAAATTATAGGACCGGCTTGTAGGGGGTAATGCTGGCCACCTATACGGTGCCCCCTTAAATGAATGGCCAGCAGTCTCGTGGTGCACATACAGGCGAATGTCTAGCGATAAGTGCATCCGCGTTCGAAAAAAAAAATCATGGCTCAACGAACATTTTCTATACATAAATTTTTTCGTTCAAATAAAATTCATCATACTTTTTTCACACGAAAAAGTTATTAATTTATTACTGAAAAACTTTTTGCAACTTTCCAAAGTACTTTTTTCAGTTTTGTAAGTAAAACTAGGTAGATACGTATAAAAATATGATTTGATGTACGAATATTTTTTTTTTCTTCTTCAATAGAAAACAATAATCATAATCTCAAAAATAAATAATAAATATGAGTTTACGTTTGCTAAAATTACAGTTTTATATCCAAAGCCAATTTTTTTTGCAAACGAAAAGAGAAATTTCACGGACTTAATCTTTCCAAACAGTTTGATTTTTAGGTCATACGTTCTCTCTCTATATATAAAAATAGTACCATTGACTTTTCTCTTCCTGGTATGTTTATTAAGGCACAAATCTAATAGAATATTGCGAAATAGAAAAAATAAAGAATCATTGTTAGCTGAAATAATTTTTTTTGAAGTAACATTATTCGCTCAATGGGTCTGCAAAGTAGTATTTTCTGTGAGAAAAAGTTTTTGTTTCATATTTTTTGCTGAATGACAATTTTCTCATTCGTTTTTACAAAATAAAAATATAAAAACAACAAAAACGAAAACAATCACAAATTTCATTACAGTTTATGAGAGCGCAGCTAAATTTATAATTTTATTTAGAAAAAGAGGATGCAGAAAACATTTTGTTCCTAACTTTTGTATTTTTAGCACTTTATAAATAACTAAAATTTGTCATTTTACAAAATAGAGACGTAATAATTGTTGAATTTACAGCTGCAAACTTCTTTACGTAGGTCATGACTGGCCCTCTTTCTGCCCTCTGTTTTGATATTTTCAGTAAGATTCAGTAAATCCCTAGAGCAGGGGTTCCCAACCTTTTTCCTACATCGACTCCTTTTAAAAGAATGATTTTCTTCATCGACTCCCTGACATTTTTCTCTATAATATACAGCATACAACATAATTTCTTTGCTATTTGCTTTATACATTTGGCAATAAAACGGTTCTAATTGTAATATCGACTTAATTTTTTATAAAAGATTCATTACATTCCATTCTTTAAAATTAAATCATAATAAAAATTGAGTTTTTTGAAGGTTTTAAAGTGATCTACTCCCTTAAGGTCCAGTGGATTTCCCCAATTCTGCCTAATTTTGGTACACAAATAAATGCCGATGGCGGCATTCGAAACATATACAAAAGTGTCATGACATTCAAGTTTAGTTCCGTGGATCACTCAGCCCTATGCAAATATGTATTTATAAATATTAAAACGGATATTATCTAATAATTACATTCCTAAAAAATTAAATCAAATTTTAAAACAGGAATATTCATCATCGACCCCCAATAGACCCCTGGAATACTGTAGACCTTTTTAAAACTTCCATCGACCCCAAGGGGTCTACCTGGACCCCGTTGGTAATCCCTGCCCTAGAGGGTATATTAAAAAATTCGTAGTTCAGATGTGCATTGTATTTTTATAGAACACCGAATTTTTCTTGAATTTTTCGATCATTGTTCTCTACTGTGAAAACGAAGCCTATGGATATATTTTTCTTTATCATTCTAACGTCGAAATCATTTTCAGCTGGAATTGGACCTCTCGGCTCTGAATTTTACATTTTGTATAGCAGCGGGTTCACATGTCGTCCATTATGGGTTAGAAGGCAATCGGATATAATCGACAGGTGAAACATGTCTATAGAGGACGTGAATAAATTCCCTTTATTGTAACATAGATGAAGTTTTCTATTTGCAGTGTTCCAGCTATTATAGTATTTTAATCTGTTATCATATTTTTGCAAAATATCTTAAGGCTGAAAAATATCTTAAGGGAGCAAAATAGGTAAAGCAAAATAGGTAAATAAGGTTTGCAAAATATCTTAAGGGAGCTCTTAAGGCTGGTGGCTAGAAACTATATTGGATGCACTCAGCCCAGTATTAACCTATGGAGAAAGTTATTTTCAATGATTGACGACTTGGATTTAAAGTTTTTTTTTTCATTGTACACCGTAATAGAGAAAAAAAACTTTTTACTAGAGCACAATTTTCATTCTTCAAAATAAACGCAAATAATATTTTAAAATTTGAAATATTCAGGAAAAATTGTGGTATATTAATATACCACAAGCATAATTCAATTTTTTAAAGCCTAATTGGGCTTTTAGCGCATGTGATTTCCTTTTGTGGATGGAATTTCTAAAATGAAAAAATTCCAGAGTTAATTTTTTTTCTCTACTTTCGGAATATAATTTTAAAAATAAATATTTAATTCCAAGTCGGCATTGATTGGAAAAATTTTCTCCATAGGTTAAGGCTGGTGTGTACTAACCCTATTGGATTCGCTCACCTCAATGTAAACCTATGGAGAAAATGTGCTTACTATTGACAATTACATATACAGAATGCTGATAATCCAATAGAAATGACATTTTCAGACAGACTAAACTTGTCTGCACCTTGCAACAGGATGCATTTTATAAATTTCGTCCACCAAAGGAATTTAGGAGCATTTAAAATACACTAGACTAGATTTTTCCCCAAATAACTTACATTTAAAAATATTATTCGTATTTTAAAAAGAAACGAAAAATGCCCCAGGGTGTAAAATTTCTTTCTCTATTACGGAGTATAATTTTTTTTTTAAATCTTTCAATTCAAGTCGGCAATACATGGACACATTTTCTCCACAGGTTAACATTGAGGTGAGCGAATCCAGTAGGGTTTAGTACACAATAGGGTTTAGTATACAATAGGGTTTAGTAGAAGCCTTAAGTAAAGGTATATTCTATTGTTATCATTTATATCATAAAACTCCTTTTATAACATATACACAGAATGTTTAAATTGGAAAGTGTTTTTATTTATATATACCTGTTGAAAAATTTACAAAGAACCCTTTATGATACTGCAACAATTGTATTGGAAAAATATGGGCATAAAATTTTTCCGGAGTAAAAAAACTGGTATGAAATAGTATTGGTATAAAAAATTCTGGGACTTGTGGAGATCGATATGTGATAAACTGCACTTTTTTCTGAAATATTAAATGATGTTTGGAAAAGAGACCCGTCCTGATTGTTATTTATTTATTTTTTCTGAATTCTTTAGTAAAGTACTTCCAACATTAAATATAGATATATTCTATTACTAGCTGAATACCCGTGCTTCGCTACGGAGTACATTCAAATTAAATATAACGGACTATGTATGCAATTAATGCCCCCCTACCAAAAAAATATATTTATAATAAATACAATGGTCAATGTATGCAATTAATGCCAAATATATATATATATATATATATATATATATATATATATATATATATATATATATTTATATATATATATATATATATATATATATATATATATATTTATTTATTTATTTATTTATTTATTTATAAAAAATCGTAACAGATATTTTTATAAACAAAATAAAGTAGAAGAAAATATTCAAATTAAATATAATAGAACATAATAAAGGATATAGCACATTTAATATAGTACAGTTTGAAGAACATTTCGTTTACTGTATTTTAATATTTTTTTAGATAATGTCCAATCGTCTGCCACATTAGTAAGAAAAAAAAATATTTTTTTGTCTATTTCATTGTTATGCTCGTGACGCAAAATTTGTTTAAAGTATCACAAAAAGAAATGAAACCACGTGATCAGCATTTAATAAATTAAATTGTAAAAATTAATCTTTAAAAATTCCCCAAAAATCAGAAAATGGAGGTAAAGATTCGAAAAAATTTTCATTTTAAAGGAATTTTTATGATCTTTCTTGTGATATAAATTTTATAACACTCAGATTATTATTTTAAATGCAAACTTTAAAGAATGTTACAAAAACAGATTAAAAATTTAATTTAAAAAAATCTAATAAGAATTTTTCAAAAATCTTTCTTAGTGCACCTCTAGACTATAAGAAGAATCACCATGCAAAATTTCAGCCCTTTAGGTCCAGCTGTTTGGTCTGTGCGTTATATGTCAGTCAGTCAGTCAGTCAGTTACGGAATTGTTTTATATATATAGATTATCATATCTAGCATAAAATTATAACTTATACATAGAATGTTTAAATGCATGTGTATATTATCATATAAATACATGTTGTAAAATTTACAAACAAGCCTTCATGAAACTGCAACCTCTATATTGCAGAACACAATAGCCTAAACATTGAGTAAAGGGAATCCAATAGGACTAATACTCAGGAGCTTAAATTTTAGAGAAATTGTTCCACAGATAGTGAATTAATACAATATTTCTTTCGGTTGCATTATTATGCTTGGCTTCCAGCATAGAAAATAAGCTGCCGTACGAAAAATAAGATTCCAGAACATCTGTACGTAAAATTCAAATTTTCGCTCGGTAGAAAAGATACTTTTACGATTGCGATCAAGTTTCAAACAAAACATTAGCTGGCGAAAATCTAAAAATTACATAAAATTTCACAGGAAATTCAGTACAAACTGGGATTTTGTATTCAAATCCCCTCCCCCCCCTGCCCCACTCGTATAACCTCATTCACAAATACCGCATGAAGCTAATTGCAATCAGCCAAACGGCCACCGGCCTCTATTTGCATATATTCAAATGCACTCCCCCGCTCTCCGGCCGGGGCTGGCATTTTACGGGGGTTTAAAGACGTTAGACGCGTCACAGGCTTTCGGACCCGCTGAATCCGCAGCTCAGGGTGTGATTAAATGCATTAGTTGCGGGTATTACGGCGTCAAATGCGTTTACGGGGGATTTCCGGGCGCATATACCTCTAGCGGGACGGCGGCACAAAGCAGAAAATCCTGTGTTTCAAAACGTGAGTAAATTACGGTAAATAAACGGGAAGTACAACAGTTTCTGATGAATAAAAGACAAACAATTAATATTTAGGTATAAAGAATGAAATGGAAATGCTGCCACAGTCAGACAGTAGTCTGAGTGGTAAATAAACATTCTCGTGTCCGAGTTAAAATAATGAAGTCAACATATACTTCTTTCTTATTTACATTGCTGTCATTTATACAGGGTGTAACGAAACTCTTGGGCAAAACTTTAAGGGGTGATAGTACACATCAAGACAAACAATATTATATAAGAAACTTAGGGTCCCAAACGTCTTCCAAAGGAGATAGACGCCATTAAAGTTTAGGGTCCGAAATTTCAAATGATTATAAAAAACGGGAAAATGGGTCAATTCGTTAGCGGTTTTAGCTAAAATTATTCTTTTTGTCAGTTTTTTCTTGAAAAATAAATTTAAAGATAAAGTTTTAAAAATGTCGATAGAGGGCGCTTTAGACTTTGGAGTAACGAACAACTCTTTATTACCGTTATTTTTTTTTTATCACATTAAATGCTTTCAAAAGCTTAGCCTTAAACTTAAATTTTGAGCTCAAAATCTGATTCGTTGGGGGTGGTTAAGTAGCGCAAACGGAATTGTGTTCAGGAGTTGAAATTTGAAACTCCCTCCCTCCTGAACAGAGTTCAGTTATTCCCGATCTTGGTGTCGTAGGACTTTGTGTCGTAGACCAGGCAGCAACTACTACCTCCTAGACGTAAAATAAACTAGAGAGGGATGACAAAATTAAAAAATTTATTCATAATACTAGACATGAGCAATTTCTCCTCTCGAAATAAAATAAAAACAATTTGATGTACGCACGTCGTGCGCATGAATGAAGGTTGAATGAATGATGACACGTAGAAAATGGTACACGCATGATTTTCTTGTGCAATCACAAAAACTGCTCGAAAGAGCGCCCACCAGCAAGGATGCAGGCCTCACACCGCCGGCTGAGGGACTTTCGAACATTAGCAAATACCCCGGGCATCTCCCGGATATCGCCTGCTACGACGGCAATTCTCGCAACCAGTTCCTCGTTGGAGTCGACAGGGCTTGCGTAAACAAGACTCTTCATATGGCCCCAGAGGAAGAAGTCTAGACAGGAGAGGTCAGGCGAGCGTGCCGGCTAATTTACCGGACCACCCCGTCCAATCCATCGCCCTGGATATGCTGTATCCAATGCACTTCTCACATTTGCGCTGAAATGTGCAGGCGCTCCATCATGTTGGAACCACATACGAGCCTTTATGTTGGCTGGAACACTTTGCAGCAGAACTGGAAGCACCTCTTGTAGGAATACCAGATACGCTCCGCCGTCCAGGCGCCTTGGCAGAAGATATGGCCTGATCAAATTATCGTGGATAATTCCGGCCCACACATTGACGCTGAAACGGCGTTGATATGAATGAGGGCGGGTAGCGTGTGGGTTAGTGTACGCCCAGTTGTGCCCAGTTGGGAGCATCCAAAATCGTGAATAACTGAACTGCGTACAGGGGAGGAGGGGGGTTCAAATTTCACCTCCTGAACACTGTTGAGTTTTCGCGACATAACCACCCCCAACGATTCAGATTTTGAGCTCAAAATTTAAGTTTAAGTATAAGCTTTTGAAAGCATTTAATCTGATACAAAAAATAACAGTAAAAAATAGTTGTTTGTTACTCCAAAGTCTAAAGCGCCCTCTATCGGCATTTTTTTAACTTTATCTTTAAAATTTATTTTCCAGAAAATCTTGACATAAAGAATAATTTAAGCTAAAACAGCAAACGAATCGACAAATTTTCCCGTTTTTTATGATCATTTGAAATTTCGGACCCTAAACTTTAATGGCGTCTCTCTCCTTTGGAAGACGTTTGGGACCCTAAGTTTCCTATATAATATTGTTTGTCTTGATGTGTACTATCACCCCTTAAAGTTTTGCCCAAGAGTTTCGTTACACCCTGTATACTAGTACGATTGAATTACTGTAGATATAAAGTTTATTTTATTTTTATTTCCAATGGCTCATTAAAAGACAATTGAACATCAAAAAGACAACAATAAATCTATAAATGAAAGTGAGCAATCCAGTAGCGTTCCCAGATTGATGTCCGAGGAAGAGCAGAACATCTGGACAGGTGAGGCTGACAGAAGTCCATTTCCTCGTGAAGATCACACAAGGTACAAAGAGGGTCAGGAACCACTTTGATGCGACATAGATGTTTACGCAGGCAGTCGTGGCCAGATATCAGACGAAACATGGCGACAGATTTCATCCTAGGCCACTGAGGGACATTAAGAATCTGGTTAAGCCATGGTTTATTATGGGTGCGATTTTTGAGTTTTTCGTGGAAAGAATCTCTGAAGATGTTCTTTATTAGCCATTTGATATTATTAAAAGGAAGTCTGGGATTAGTTCTCTGAAGGACAGAGGCCCCCTTCTTTGCCAAGAAGTCGGCCACCTCATTTCCTTGGATTCCACAGTGGGCCGGAATCCACAGGAGATTTACTGTAGATATAAAGTATATGTAATTATATTGTAATAGTTTGTATCGTAGTTATATGTTTTGTATAGCATTTTATGGATTAATGTAAAATTGTTGGTACTTTGTATTTCTTTGGGGTTTACAAATTCAGTAAAATCTCATTTATCCATCCCTCGTTTATCCGGATCTCCGGAAAATCCGAATCAGATTTTTTTAAAAATTATTTGATGTTAACATTGGATAATAATTTTTAACTATGATAGCAAGAACGTAAGTACGTCAAATATTAGCTTCTGAGTTTGATTCAATGTACAGTTCCTGCATAGATTGTACTATAAATTATGGTATTAAAATGCTTTTTGCTGAGTTATGTTGAGTTTTGTTACAAAGCATGGTTTTTTATCGTAATAAACGGTAAGTATGCTTAGTCAAGGATTTTATTTTGCTTATTACCCATATGACCCGGATTTTCGATTATCCGGATTGCCTATGGTCCCAGTAAGTCCGGATAAACGAGGTTTTACTGCAATGACACTTGGGCACAAATGGAGCTGACTGTGACTAGTATTATAATTGTTTTACCGTGAACGGCTGTATTAATGTTAAATTATTCTTTTGCAAATTATAGTAAGTATTACTTGTTTTTTTAATCATTTTATGTTGCCACTTCTAGAGTTTGTGGCTAAGATTGTATTAAGATTGTACAATTCTGTTTATTTATTTTTTCAAATGTTTTTTTTCTTTGTAAGTTCACTTTTGGAAACTAATAATAAAAAACCGACTAAGGAGAGGTCGATGCAGATGGCGATGTGGTGGTTGTGCACGGATGGTTTCTTTGTTGAGGAAAATTTTGTGGTTTTCTGGGTATTTTGTTGCTCGTTTCGCCTTTAGTGTTTTTGGTCGCGCCTGGGTGGGGTCACTGTCGAGCGATCGGTCGATAGTAAAAAGAAGGCCGCATATCCATAAGATGGGACGGTGATTACCTTGGGTTACATTTCTGTCATGTTAAAACCATTTTCATCCTTGTCAAGTATTTACTAGTGTGACGAAACCAATGGTTGTGCGAGAAAAGGCAGAATTTTAAAAATCAAAATTGGGTGTTGTAATTAAACCGTTATCATTGTTTCTATTAAAGCTGCTGTCTACTAACCCTATTGGATTCGTTCACCTCAATGTTAACCTACGGAGAAAATGTGTCTAAAGATTTCTGACTTGGATTTATAAAAATTTTTTAAATTGTACTACGTAAATAGAGAAAGAAATTGTAGACCTTGGAACATTTTTTTATTGTAAATTTTAATATATTAAAATTTAAATATTTTAAAATTTAATTATTTCGGGAAAAAATCTGGTATAGTGTGTTTTAAGCGCTCATAAATTCATTTGGTGGACGAAATTTACAAAATGAATCCTGTTGCAAGGTGCAAAAAAGTTCAGGCTATCTGAAAATACCATATTTAGTCGATTATTTGCATTTATGTAGCTGTAAATAGGTGACAAATTTTCTCCATTGGTTAACAAGGAAGTGAGCGAACCCAATACTGTTAGTACATAGCAGCCTTAACTCTTTAGATACCCATAGATGAGAAAGAAGTTTAACTAAATCATGTATCGTCCTCAGTTCTCCTAATGAGTAAATGAAACAAAATCCCAATGTGTCTGAAGAGAAATATTCAGATGCTCGGATCGAATCCCGACACGCGCCATTAAATACCTCAGTGTCTAGGCCGGATATGAGCACGTTAAATTCGTAGACCGGAAAGTCCCTCTATGAGGTCAGAGAGGATGGGAGAGAGCACGATTTCCCCAGATGTCGCTCTTGGGAGTGCTCGGGCAAAATTGAGGTGAACAACTAGCTATGACGGACTCTACCCCTTGTTGTGCTATATAAAGAGCTGCACACTTCTGCCCGAAGCCTATATGGACCTGGTTTGGAACTTCTGGCCAGGGGGAACTAGAAACAAAAATAACACGTTTACTACACTCATGTACACATGGAACAAAACAAGTGTTGTTTTGTTCCATTTTAAACTCTATTCGTATGTTCCCAGTAAAAATATTTTTGGGGTTATATCTGACATCCGGAAAATGTGTTTTAAAATCAGTTCATATAAACGAGAGTTGAATGCAATAAATTAACACTATCAAGATTTTGATTAGTTTTGTAGCTTTTCTTCCTGCTTGAGATGTACATTGTACTCAGAGATAATGCTACTTCTATTGTTTTTCTTAGAAAAAAATAAATTGATCCATCAAGCCTTTTCAGTAAACTTATATATATATAAAAAAGGATTCGACTGTTTCCGAATAATTACAAACTCCCCCTTCAAACAGCAGCGGATAAAGAGTGTTCATTACCTCGACTACGCCAGCTGCGCTCGTAAAACAAAGCCTGTTAAAATTTACTTGCGCAGTTAAAAGCCTAGGAGAAGAGAGTGGCTCCGTAAATGCTATTGTAGGAAATACCCCCAAATGGGCCATTTGTACCGAGTTTTCTTTCCATTAGTAATGTCCAGGATTATATATAGTTAGGGATGGAGGCAAGAGAAAAAAATAGATGGGGCTTTCCTATACAGCTAAAAATAGAATCCGAACCACAATTACTGAACAACTCATAAGTTACAAAAGAAAGGCTTTAAAAAGGGGTATCATTGATCTTTATATTTTACCTCTTATTCCTAAGCAACAATTTAGTTTTTATAATAAGATTCGAAATTATTTTAAAGGAATACCACGGTTTTTGAGACCCAAACTTCACCGTTTGGTTTACTGAAAATAATTTTTCAAATTTGTAGCTTTGTTTGGTGACGGTCGCAACTTTAAGAAAACAAAGCCGGTTTTCTTTAAACAAAAAGAAGTCTGTGAATATTTTTGGATGATAATATTCATTAATAGATCTACAAGTGGTCCGTCAAATTGAATTACCATACTTTGAAATGAACTGTTCATATACTTGATGCCACAAAGCAGACCCTTGTAAGTTTTGCTTCCTAGGTAGTTATTGTTATTTCTATATGTTAAGTTACTTTCCTGCATTTCTATTGGTTCATTCCAGAAGTGTGTCGACGTCTTCGGCATCCTAAATTTAGATGTTTTCCTAAATTTATCTGTCCGGCTATTTGCAAAGCAAAGAACGTGAATAGTTAAGTTGGGTAGTGCGTTGGTACTGTTGATGTCAAGTTGAACTTACCGTGAAAGGGTATGAACTTGATGGTAGTTGATGTCAATTTGAACTACCGTGAATGGTGGGTATGTGTGAACTTGCCGTGAAAGGGTGTCTCCGACCTTTATCTAGCCTCCCAACATTTATCGGTTTTAGTAATACAGATTGGTCCAAAATTATTGAGCGTATTTCATGTTTGAAAAAAACCAAAACAAATTGAGGTACGTAAATGCTTATTGTTTTCTTAGAAAGACAATTTAAAGCAGTTTTACACAACAAAATTTTAAACATTAAATAACTTCCACATAAGCCGGAAGATGGCGCGACAATATTTCGCACGAAAATAAATAATTAATTAAATAAATAAATAAATAAATAAATAACGATAATAATGCGACGAATCACTAAAGTCATTGGAGGAATACCTGCTGAAATGCTGCAAAACAATTAGCGTGAAATTGAATATCGGCTGGATATTTTTCGTGCCATAAATGGAGCTGAAGTGGAAGTTATTTAATGTTTAAAATTTGTTACGTTAAACTGTTTTAAGTTGTCTTTCCACGAAAACAATAAACAAGTACGTATCTCATTTTGTTCTTTTTTTTTTTTCAAACATGAAATGCGCTCAATAAATTTGGACCCCCCTGTACTTCAAGTCTTCTTTACGCGTCACTGAATCAAACTCCGAGGTACAATCTCGCTCAAGAAACCGGAAGGACAAAGACATTGTCGAAACTATTTCAAAGGATATTTATTGTTATTTTCAAAGTAATGTTCAATTTTCAAGCGTGTAATTCTCAAAGCATGTCTACATACATCCATTTCAGCAGTAAACTAATATTGTGTACAAAAATGTCCCTAACAACTTTTTTTTAACTTTTAAAAGTTCCTACTGTGAATAACTGACGAATTCCCTGCAAAATCATAATTAATTAATTAGTTGAATAGTTAACTATTTGAAACATTCTTTGATCAATGATAAAAGCAAATAGACTTTTTTTTTTAGATTAACGTTTGCATTAAAAGAGAGATATCTTATTAGAAGATGTAATGTTCATTAACGACATGGCCCGGGATAACGCAGACGACGGTTTCGAACGATGGAAAGAAAATATGAATGAACGCAGTACCAGAGATGGGGTGTTACAGTAATTTCTGGTAGCGTAGATCGTTTGAAATAATTCTTAGAAAGATTAAAAGATATATATATATATATATATATATATATATATATATATATATATATAATCCTGTTAAAAATTAGTTACGTTTCCTTGGAACTGCAGTTTCTTATCAATATAATTCGATTCTATAGTACTATACCGGTCCTTTTTAAAAGGGCGGTATATAGTACTATAGAATCGAATTATATTGATAAAAGAAACTGCATTTCCCAGGAAACGTAACTAATTTTTAAGAGGGTTCCCAGGCAAAAATCCTGCTGAAGCAATTTACGGATGCTATCAATAGAAAACGAAATGGTGTAGGGCATAACTTTAGAGACCTCCCACGTATTGGGGAAAATCTAAAAATTAAGCTATTCTATTAAATCAGCTAAAATGTTTATAGCTAAAGTTGCAGAAGTTAACGTTAAGGAATTAAAGTTATTAAATTATTTTACTTTTAATAATTCCCTGCATTTAACGTAAGTATTATTAACAAGAAAACTATAACGAAAATCCACGTTATATATTATCCTCGTTATATAAATCAAGGGCCGGACTCGACAGCGGGCCCAAGATTCTCTTATACATCGAATAAATCAGTACTCAATGAGAGAGTCTCACTACTTAACACAATTATATTGACATTGAGAAGAACTATATACAAAGATAAGGTTACAGTATGTATTTCATTAAAGATTAGGCCACGCCAGGCCTCCACAGAATCTAAAGGTGTTACACTACACAGAACGAAATTTTTTATTTATTTTAGAGAAGCATAAAACATTTAAAACTTACAGAACTTAAAAAACAGCAGAAAGTAAATAAATTTCATTATAATTTGGTACATAATAAGCTATTTACTAAATTATTCTCTGAGCCTTTAAGGCAGCAAATGTCTCGATAGCATCTCTATAATTTATTGGCTTAGATACCGCCTTTTGTAAAGAAATTATGGCTAGATCAATCGCTCTTAATATGTTGTTGTCCGTAGATAACTTCGTAAAATTTTCAGCTGTGAAAAGCTGCTCTTGGCTGCTGCTACATGTACAGGTAGTAGAATTATTGGAGCTACAACAACGTTTGGATATAGGCATTCAAAATGTATTTATCATAATCTCAAATGCAGCCGTTTATAATAAATACATAGGATGGAACTTTAATAGTGGCAACTAGGTATGTTCAAATTATACAGAAGAGATACAGGAGTGAAACTTTTATAGCCCTTCAAAGTAGTAACCAGCATTGTTTAGCACCCGTTGCTAACATTCTGGAAGCTACAGGATACCGTTGGCGGGATCTGATCCGTTGATCTTTCGAATGGAGCGGTCTACAGCCTGCAGAATCTCTGGTGGAATCCACGGAGCGGTTCCTTCACCTTCTGAATGAAATCAAAGTCCCAGGGACTTTAGTCCGGGGAATATGGGGGATGGTAGAGGACTTCCCAGCCCCGGGGAGCAAACACATCAGCCACAGTGTGCGCACAAGCATTTTCCTTTCATCAGAACGATGCAACAAATTATTTCGCACGATAGACTGGTAACTAAAACATGTCTGTGTTCATTCTGTCACTATGCAGGCGTGTGATATTTTTGGGGACAGCGGTTTCGCTCTGAGGCATGGCAGGTATGTGACGTACGTGTGGTGTAAGCTGTTTTCCTGGGTACTGCTGCGTGGGTGATCTTCACAGTGTTGCCACTATTAAAGTTCCATCTCGTAGTTTATATATTCGCTTATATTTGAGTATTCTTTTTATGAATTTCGTTCTATCTATATATTTAAGTTGCTAAGTCAACTTTTGGGGCAGTCAGTGAGAGAAAACTAATGCATCAATTTTCTTCATTTTAGTCTTAAATGAAAGATTGTAATCTGTAGATTTGTAAAATTTGGTTTTTGTAAAAGCAATTTCTATTAATTAGCGATAATTTACTGTTAAAAATTTATTACTGCGCATGCTCAGTGGCATGTTTAAATCTGTCTTTAGAAACTCACTGTTTTTGCGCTTGCTCAGTGACATGTTTGAATGATAAACAGTTTTAATCCGAGGAGTCTCTCTAGATCTCTTTCTGCCATTTTTATTTTTATGATAATTATGTTTGCGAAATATAAGATTAAACCTGATGGAAATCGTTTATTTCATGCTGTTTAATTAGCGATAATTTATAATTTAAAAAAATTGCTTTCTGCGCATGCTGAGTGACATTTTAAAATCTGGCTTTAGATACTCACTAAGCACGAAGCCGTTTAAACACATTAATTTGTTTCTGAGCATTATTATGATTTTCAACATTTGGTAATAATGTGTTGAGTATAATTTGTGTATTAGTACATTTATTTACTATCTAGCCTTCATGTTTTGACGGGTACCAACTAGTATTAAATTAAATTTTAACTTCTTTTTCCTTTATTTGTTAAAAACTTCATATTTTTTCCCTGTTTCATTACGGACCCTCCTTCAATTCGGCTCGCCGCTTGACCCATGGGACCGGCCCTGTATACATATGTTTGAGAGAGGGAGAGACAAAACTCTCAGATGTAATTTGAATATTTCATTTACAGTAAACTACGGTTATAAGTACAACAGGTCGTGGTGGCCCAGCTGGCAAAGACAGTGAGCCAGTTATCTGAATGTTTCTACTTCGATGCCGGTCGCTGAAAAACCAGCCGCCGTGTACGCTAATGGCGGCTGGTGCACGAAAAATCCGTCGTGACTGCAATGTCCTCCAAGTTTTCAAATTTACCTCTGGAGGTGCGGGGTCAAGTGTACCGGTTTCGTCACTTGGCTTGGTTTAAAATTACGGGATCGGTCCTTTAGCCAAGTCGAACTCCGACCCTTGTGGTGCTATTCAAAACCGGAGCCGTACTACTCTACCCAATAGACTTTATGGACTTCATCTGACATGCTGTCGGTCAAAGGGCACAAACCATAACAACAACAACAACATAAATACAACATTTGTCTGTACGAGCACCAACAAGGACAGAGTGATAAAATAAACCAGTAGTCATTTCAGATGTGCTAATACTAAATAAACCTTGCTAAATTTTTAAACTGGAATAGATGTTAGTGATTGATCAAATCAAATGTACTTTGAAGTGTTTATTTAGCGCATATCACGAGAGATATATTTAAAATTAAGACAATTGATTTCAAATTCTACATGATTTTAAAAGTAATGTCTTTATATGGATGAAATATTAGGTAGTGTATTCAATAGACATAATCTAAGAACAAAAGAAATCCATACATCAGAAAGAAAGACCTTTTATAGCTCTACGTGTTTAACCCTGAATTTTTCCAGGAAAGACTGAAATAGTTCTCAATTTCATAGATATCTCAGAACTAAAATTTTTCTCAGCAAGATTCCGCGAAATTTCTGAGCAGACACAGAGGTACTGTTTAAAAATTTTTGAAACATTATAGAGTTAAAACATTTTTTGATGAAGGTAAATATTACAGAACTAAGAACATCAAATCTTAAATTAAGAAGATTTCAGTGAAAAAATATTCACATTTCCCGTTGTCGTCCTGAAATCTTTTCCTTGGTAATTACTGTGATATAATCTTTTTATGAGACTTCATTTCCAGGGCAGAAAAAGTACCAGAAAAAAAATATAACAAAAGAAAAAAAAATTCTTCCATTTCCTCTTCCCCGTCTCTAAGGACTGTGATGAGAAACTAAGTATAAAGACTTCGGAAACATTTTTAAGGCGCCTTTGACAGATATGATAATTAAGATTCAGAAAAAATTGAAAAAAATAGCGAAAATTTCGAGGTGAAAAAAATAAATTAGAAAACAACTATCTTTACGCTATAGAGAAGAGAAACTTTTAAAAGCCAAAAAAAAAAGAGGCTATTTTCGTACATGAATCATTGAAGATTAAATTTTCATCAAAAGAAAAGTTTATTTAAATTTATGTTTAATCTACCATCGGAGGTTATTTCTAAAATTTCGTTGAAATGCAAATACGGCTTGAAAATAACGAAGTATCTCTGAATCGCTTTGAAATGCTGACATCGAAAAAAGGTACATATCTATATGTGGTAGCAATGCATTTTTAAAAAACACAATTACTTGATAACAAAATAAGGTGTTTTAATCAGCTAACAATATTTGTTTTGAAAAATAAACTTCAAAATGTTAGAAAAGAAATTAGAATTTTTTTTATCTCAATTGAAAAAATTAACTTACAGCGAAATAATCCCAATTTTACAGTGAGACTTGCGTTGAAAAGTAAAAAAGCGATACAAGGTGATTCAATCGGGACTTAAAAGGATCAAAGGATAATCTGAAAGGTACTGAATACAGTAATAGGCTTAGGACTTTTCAAGCAATTGGAAAAACAAATATCACACAGGAAATTGAAGCGATAAATACCAACATACTGAAACGTGCACCTGACAACTTGTAGCGAATATTTGATCTCTGTTCAGATGCCAATGGCAGAAATTATGACATGTGTGGTACCTATGTGATTGTGAATATACTTTGTAATAATACTTTGTATTCAATACCTACTTGATCTGGCATTCGGTTCAGATCGTGTGGGTTCGAGTCCCACTGTTGGCATGGATGTTTTGTAGCCGTTCGGAGTCGGCTTTAAACTGTAGGTCTAGGTCTAACTAACCCTCGTGTAGCAAAAAGTTGACCGTAGCGTTCCAAAGCGAACCAACAAGATATGTTTTCCCCTTCCAAAATTACAGCACTCTTTGGGGGTAAAGTTCCGAGAATCACCTTGCATATGAAAACTACACTGAATATCATAGTAACTAATCAAACTTGTTTTAATAGCAGTTATAGCATAAGAAAATTTTCAATTAATTTCTACAATCGTGTGCGTCAGGTAAGAATATTACGCACACAAACTATTTCTAAAGCTCTGGACATCGATTTGTAAATTTCCAAGAATTCTACCAAAACAGTTTGTAAAAAAAGGAAAAATCTTCAATGCCTCCCAAAAATTTTTAAAAAGTCACTTTTTAACAGAAAACTGTTTAAAGAGATCACTTTGCAATCTAAAATATATCTTTCATAATATATTCGAGGTAATGAGAGAATTTTCTAAATGAATATATTTATGTCAGATATTTAATGACAGGTCACCAGCACTGTGGCAGACATATACGATTTCTCAAATTTAATTTTAAGGGGGCACACCACCTTTAAAACTTCAAAAGATCGATTTTTGGCTTTTTCTGTATTCTGAATTTTGGGACATTTCTGAACAATGTGAAAAAAAAACCGCATAAAAAAAAATCGCATTATTTCTCGAGTTATGAGAGTTTATGTAAAGCTCACTCTGTTGCCATGGCCATGTATATTCCAACTTCAGTTTTCTCAAATATGTAAATTTTTGGATTACGCGCACTGTTACTCCCAAACTATGCGTGCTAGACACACAAAATTTTTATCAGATTTGTATTTTAAGCTTCTTTACATAATAAAACAAAAAAAAAATTAATTAATTTGTAAAAAAAAATTTTACACTTGAAAATGTTTTTAAAAATTGTTAAATTTAAATTTTTTTAAAATTTTATGTAAATTTTTCAATTTAAATTACATTTTTTGTATATGTTTTGGTTTTAGATTAAACTTGAGTATATCATTAATTTAATTTGAGCAAAAATAGTTTCTGTATGCATATTTCCTAATTTTATGATGCGCGAAACATCCAATGATTTTTTTCGCTTTTTAGTAATGTGTACATTTAAAAATAAAATCTAAAAATTATTTATGGATTTACAAGTTCTATTTTTGTGTAAAATATAAATGAAAAATTGTAATTTTGATATAAAACAAAAGAATGATATATATATCTATATTAATATTCTTGGAGTTTCAGAAGCTCGAATTTTTTCATGTTTACGGTCATTTCAGTGTAGTCAAAGGTAGTGCCCCCTTAACTTCCTTTCTGTTTTATACTGAAAATAAATTATATTACACAACACAATGTAGCTTTAGCTAAGATACTATTCTAAAAATTAGAAATTGGTGTGCGAATACTTATTTAGTAGAAAAATGAAATTCAAATCATAACACACCAAGCTTCACTTTCCACTTTTCTCATCATAAACACTGTGCTTTTCTCAGTAACACAAATTCCCTTCAAAACAAGAAAAATTAAACAAAATCAACAGTTGCTGCCCCAAATCTTGCTGATAGATCCACCAGTGTCTTTATTGCAACAAAGAATGTGATAGAAATTTGATACAAAATCTCTACTCTAACTTTTTTTGCTTTTACTTTTATAAATCCTTTTCTCGTTCGAATCCCTGGAGAAAAGAGAGTCAGTAGGGAAAAAAATCCAGGGATTTTCAGTCCTTTCAACAAATACAATTTAATGCTTCACTTACTAAGTAAAAATGGTTGCTTCCACTCTACCTTAATTAAAAATCATTATTGGAAAAAAAATTCACTACATTTTCGATAATGCATGGTCCCTTTGTTAAAAAATACACTACTCGATATATTCATATTTTATAAACCTTCATATAATAGTTCATATTTTATAAAGCTCTTAACGGTCACACAGATTCTTTTAAGGGCGTATGATAAAATTTAGAGTTAATTGCGTTTTTATTACTTGACTTACAACGTCATAATTTGCTTATGCAAAACATCACCTTTCAGTTAAATGCCTTTTACTTTCAATCATGCTCAGCAAACATTTGTCAATTTATTTTTAAGACCTCAAATTTATATAGAGTAAATATTATTATTATTATAACCACGTTCATCTCACTGAATCTATATATATTATTTCTAAAAGGTGTTTTTTTTAATCCAATTTTTTCCTTCATACTTAACCAAAATCGATAAATGAGGTACTATTTTAAAGATTAAGATCCCCGCTTCGTGCGAATTGTTAATTTAGAATTGCACATCTTATTGTTTGTTTAAAAATTGAAGTAGAAACATTATAAACAATTTTTCTTCCATTAGATGGCGCGCACGCTAGCTTTTTTTTATTTTATCATTATCAATCACACTGAACCTTTAAATTCAAAAATAGTTTGCTTTTATTATCATCCTGTGATTTCATTAATGAGTTTCTTTATTGTCAATTTTCGCGTAGGTGTACATTATTCTTTTTGCGTGGAAAAACCATATATATTATTTCTAGGAGGTGATTTTTTGTGACGATCCCTTACTCTCCCTTCATACTCAACCCAAATCGATAAATGAGGTACCATTTTAAAGATTAAGTTCTCCGCTACTGACGAATTGTTAATTCAGAATGACACATTGTAATTTTTGTTTAAAAATCGAAGTGAAAAATTGACTTTGGGTCCTAAAGTTCTTTCCCTGGATGCATCGAAACAGCACGGTCAATTAGTGCATAAAGAGGTTGTAATGTAAATATCACACTTTCCATAAGTTTGTGTCATATTTAACTTTTAATATTGTCTACAAAGTTGTTTTGACGTGTATATATCTCATGTTCCCCTCTATTATGCTTCACCAAAAATATTGTGGTCAAAGGTGTTTTGTAATTGGTTTTGTATTATCCTTACGCACCATTTTTATTCGACAACTAAGCAATTTCTGCAAATGAACCGGTTCTTCTTTCATCCTACTACAAACCATCAAACACGCTATAAAATTTATCGTATTTTAACCGCATGCGAAAGGGTCGCACGGGCCACCCTTCATTATAAATCCTATGGAAGATAAGCAAATTCAACAAAACTTCACTATCTTTAGCAGCAGTTTACCATGATTGAGAAACATATAGTTAAATATTCAAGGTAGGGAGCAGAGGGAGGACACGTCTCTATGATAAGGGGCACATGGGTAGCAACAATAATGAGAAAACTTCAATGTTTATTCACCTTGAATTTGCGGACACAGCGCACAGAACTTAAAATGTGTTTGGGGGCTCTTAATCCTGTGAATACGGCCCTGATATGGATACATTTTTAATAAGTTAATAATAGATCTGGGAACACAGTTTCTTGGGCAAGGTCCTCTGCCGTTGACACTCTGGCAAAAGTTCTATGATTCTAAAAACACAGTATATTTTTTTAATTCCATATGAAATACAGCTATTAGCTATTTAAACTTTGCTTCCTGGAACCATATCCCGTTATGTGAGTTGAAAGCATGTAGGGAAACACAGGCTTTTCACAACCCTGACCAACACCTGTAAGAGCATGAGCACACAGCATCTTAATATCCCGAAATGGTGAGACCTAGTACCTTACTAATCGCCCCTGGGGGTGTCCGATCAAAATTGAGATGACACCAAAGACGCAGGTGTGAAAGGTTCAGTGTGATTGATAATGATAAAAAAAAAAAAAAGCTAGCGCGCGACATCTAAGGGAAGAAAAATCGTTTATAATGTTTCTACTTCAATTTTTGCAATGTTGACTCACCGCTGTGGTGCTCCCAGATAAAAAATAGTTATCAGTTTAAGTATCATTATGTTTATCCTCACGGGTGTTTCACAACTTTTCGTAGACATTTGTAAATTGTCCATACAGAGTCTATTTTATTGTCCTTAGTTAAAAACGTAGTAATTACAATGCAAGCACGAAATCCACAATCTTTGCATGCCAGGCGACTATTTTAACCTCTAAACTTTACTCGCTCAGTGGTTTATCTACATTACATTCTCTCCTTGTGCACAAATCACTTAGAAGCAATTACATAGAGGAAATGTTGTTGTTGTTGTTGTTTCTAAGACCCCTGGTCAGAAGTATTCCAGACCAGGTCCATGTAGGCTAGCGGGCTAAGGGGTTCGGCTCCGGTTTAGAATGGTACCACAAGGGTCGAAGTCCATCTTAACTAGTTGCCACCTCAATTTTGACAGAACACCCCCAGGGGCGACATATAGGGGGATCGTACCCTCTCACACTCACTCTGACTTCATACTGGGACTTTCCGGTCTATGGATTTAACGTGCCCATATCCGGCCTAGACACGGATAGCATTATATAACATCAATAAATTATTGGAAAACTAGAACAAAATTATTTTAAGTAACATATTTTAAATTAAACTTATAAAATAGGTTTATAAGAATATTAAATGTAATGACCGGCGGGCTGAGGGGAACGACTTCGGTTTATGTTGATACCACACGAATTGGAGTCTTATTTAGCAAGGTACCAATCTCAATTTTGACCGAGCATCCTCATGGGTGACATCTAGGGGGATCGTAACCTCTCCCACCCTCTCTGAGCTCATAGAGAGGCTTTCTTGTCTACGGATTTAACGCGCCCATATCCGGCCTAGACACGGAGGTATTGAATGGCGCTTATCGGGATTCGATCAGATCACCGTCAGCACCGAAAGCCGACACGCTACCACTAGGCTTCCTCGGGCACCACAACTAATACTTATCAGACTGATGAGAAAATATCGTGGCGTTATGACGTCATAAAGTCTTATGACTGATGATAAACTATTAAAGGCGTTATGATGTCTTAAAGTCGATTTCCGTCTCTGGAGAAACGGATTCTCCGGGAAGAAGCTTCACAGCGTATGCAGATTTACCCACCACTCCTGCGTGCTTCATCACTTCGGCGGGGATAAAAGAAGCTCGCCGTTTCTTCCAAGGTAGGGCGCTACGAGGCTTCTACTCCAGCCATCGTTATCCAAGGATATGTGTCCAGCCTATGCAGGGATCTTTGTTCGTTAGGCAAGGATATGTGTTTCGCCTATACAAGGATATATGTTCGTTATGCAAAGATAGGTTCCTATATTCCTAAAGTTTTTGTAACTGTTTATAATTAATGGTGAGTTAAAATAAATGTGAAAACTCAACCTTTTGAGTCCTCAATTCAACCTTCAACTCCAATCTATTAATTAATTTGAAAATAACAACCACAATCTATTTTTTTTTATGGATCTTAAAAAGTGGTGTCTTTCCGTTTTGCAACAGAATATTGCAACCAAAGAAATAAATCTCCCGCTGCATAATATATGCTTACATTCTACGATTTCAAAAAATTAAAATTGGAATTTCTCTATTGTGAGTACCTTACGCCCTCTTTAAAATTTTCATTAATAATAGATTATACTGGAGAGGAGAGTAAAAAAATCAACTCGCCTTTTGTCTGTGTAATAAAATAACGCTAACGGAAATTTAACCGAGTCTGAAGTTGATAGGCGAACTTATATTTATTTATTCCGCAAAAACCATCTTTTCCGTCGCGGCTTCCGCACTCCTTTTTTGGATGAAAAAAAGACTAAATTTATTAAGATTAAACAACAAAGATGTCACTCACTGAGTAAATCTTCAATTAAAGATAATTTTAATTGGGGTACTTAAGAACGTTGGAGGACCCAGACAGACGCGCAAATCTACGTCTACCCCTCAAAAGTAAATTAAAAAATAAATGACGCAATCTTGCAAAATTCGTGACTTTTTAATACTTTCGATCGACGCAAGGACGTTTTTTCTTTCGGCGCGTGCTCTTAATTAGAAATTTTCAGAGAGATAAGGAAAATAGCTAAATATTCTTTATACGTATTATGATAACTGAACGTAGGACTTAATTATGCTGAAAACCTCCATCGTAACTGAGTTTATGCTTACTAAGTAAAGAAAAGATATGAAAATGAAGATATGATCTCATTTAAAATATTAATATGAGTAACATTTTAAAAGAATTTAAAATTTTCTTAAGATTTTTTATTGGATTTAATTTAATTTATTTAACCTACTACAGCAGACGTGAAACGTTTAATCAAAGCATTTTGGAACTAATTCAACGCTATTTGGAGCTCAAGGATTAAAGATAATTTCAATAAAGTACAGAAATGTTTTTTTAGATAATTTCATAAAAAACATTCTATGAGAGGGATTTCTTGCATTTCATAAAAAAAATATTACACTGGAGTTTATCAAGGATTAAAGCTAATTTTAATATACAAAAAGGATTTTTTTTAGACAATTTCATAAAAAATATTACACGAAAGGGATTTCTTACATTTCATAAAAAATATTTCACTGGGGTTTATCAAGGATAAAAGCTAAATTCAATACACAAAAATGATTTTTTTTTAGATAATTTCATAAAAAATATTACATTGGAGAGATTTATTACATTAAAAAATATTTTATTAGTGGTCGTCAAGGATTAAAATTAATTTCAATATAATGCAGAAACGATTTTTTTAGAAAATATCATAATATTACATCGGAGGGATTTGTTACATTTCTAAAAAAATATTACATTGGAGGTTTTCAAGGATTAAATCTAATTTCGATACTGTACAGAAATGATTTTTTCATATAATTTCATAAAAAAATATTACAAATCATTGGAGTTATTAATTATGCAAGAACTAATTAATCCTCATAATTATAGAAGTAATTCCACTGAGTTATAGGAGCTTCGTCTACGAATGATTCCCTATTCATCCAGCATATGGCAGCAAAAAAATATATAATGGATCCACCATTCTCTGTCTAACAATGGTGTATTTACTTGGAAATTGATTGAAAACATAGGTTATAGTCATAAAGAAACCTATTTAGTTAAAGGTACTAAAAATACCCATGATCCAGATGAATAATTTTGATTTAGCTTCTAATCTCTGTGGCTGCGTTTCAACCTTGAAGAACTTGATAAGTAAGTAATTTTAATATTTAGGCTTCCGTTTCTTTGGATTCATAGTTTGTAAATTTCTGTGGTTGTAATGTTTTTTGTTTGTTAATAGTATGTTTTCACGCGTATTTGAAAAGTTAAGAGCTATTAAAGATAACTATAATTCGCTATCTCGTGTCCTGATATTAACGAAACCTGCTTTATTTTATTTCTACTGATATTAAGGTTACCATATTTCTTTCAAATCCTCTATATCTTGAAAATACAAACAAACCAAGAGTTTAAACATCATGTAGTTTGATTTAAAAAAAGTCTTGTTTGTAATCTCACGTAGGATTCCTATTTAATGAATATATATATATATATATATATATATATATATATATATATATATATATATATATATATATATATATATATTAATATTTAAGCCCCGATGTGTCTAGAACTACAGATATAAAGAATATGCCTGTAAATTTACGTTTATCTTTAAATCGTAGATATTGATTTTTAAATATTAAAACAAATGACACTGAAATTATCCTCAAATATACATATGATAACGAGCTTCGTAATTTTAAATACTTTTGAGAAAACACATTGCAAGGGAGAAATCAAGTGATTCAACTTTTTTACTAAATTTCTTTCACAAAAAATAGTGTTAATGCATACTTTAAATGTATATTTAGAGTATACTATATGTTAATGTATATTTTGTTACGTATAGTTAATGTATATTTTGTTTTGTATAGTTAATTTATATTTTGTTAATGTATACTCTTGCTAATATATACTCTTTGTTTAGTTACAAAGAAATTCCTTACTTATTTTGCCGGCTGATGACAGCGATGAAAAGTGAAATAAACTCATCGCGGTTGTCTAAATTTCATAAATCGAGAAACATAATTGAAAATTCATATGATTTGGTAACCTTTGGACCAGTTTCAACAAAACCTCATTTCAGAGTTATTGTCTTCATTCAAATATAAATACAATGTGCTGTTGTTCACCACTTTTGCTGAATACAGATATACAAATTCAGAGTTTCAGTATCATACAGGCAGCTGTTTAGACAAAAGCAGGGATTTGAATTTTAGGTACTATAAACATTCTCAAGAGAAAAAAAATATTGATAAAATATTAAAAGCATTTCTTCCTTGAGTACGTTTTTATTTTTTGACATCTTTGTATTCCGCTAAGGGCCATTTCTCTTATCTTAAAATTTTAATACCTTGATAAATTGAATCAGTCATTTTGAAAAGGAGTCATCTACACTTTTCAAAAACACATCTCCACTTTTCTACAACTTTTCTGCCCCCCCAAGTTAAGAAAAATATTGACAAATTATATTTTTGCATCAGGATTGATGCCTCATAAACATAATAAATACTAAATTTATTGTAAATAATAATCCATGAAGGCGAGTTATAGCTTTTTGCTTCTCATGAGAAATTTTAAAAAATGGAGATGAGTACGTTTCAAAATGACGGATTCAATTATTTTTTCACATTTAAAAAAAAGTTTAATCTTTAAATGTTTAAAATATTTAATTTCTAAATTATTTACTACTTGTTTTTATATTTTAACTTTTTAAATTTTTATTTCCTCATTTTCTTTTTAAAAATTATTTTTTCCTTTTCATAACTTTAAATTTTTAATTACTGAGCACTTTTAACTTGAGATAAAATACCTTGCAAAAGGAGATAAAGTCTCAAAGACCCAGAAACTCCACTTCAAAAACTCCAATTAGGTCAAATGTTGACAAACGCATAGCAGGATAAGGTGTCCGACATGGAATTAACGTAATGTTCTCGAAAAACTTTATTAAGTTACACTGATCACTCCATTATGAATGCTAATTAAGGCACAGACATGCAGTAAAACTCGAAAAATACAAATAATTAAATAAATATACATCGCCAGACTACAGGCAGCCTAGGATTATGTTTCACCCTTGTTATGGGCTCCTCAGCAATGCATTACCTATGAGTACAGTGAAGGGAAAAGGATCCCAGATGAGGAATTTCTCTAAAATTTCCTGTATGCTTGGTAGAGAAATTCCGCATTCGGAATTCCTTTCCCTCCAGCCTACTCATGGGTAATACTTTTCTGAGGAGCCCGTAGCAAGGGCGAAATCTAGATCAAGGTTAGCTGTTTGCTGGAGATGTATATATTTGCTGCCCCTGGAAGATTTTATGAATTTTGTAATAGAAAAATGTCCAGTATATTATAAGAAATGGACTACTGAGAGGTGTTTATCAATTACATTTATAGTTCTAATTAAGAGGTTTAAATGAAAATGATAAGAAAAAATCTCATTCAGATTTTCAGGTATTCTTCAGTAAATGTACTAAATTAATATCAAATCAGAAACATGAGTTTTCGTTTCATTTACTCTGGTAGTGGCTACCGATGACAATATCTGAGTAGATAAAACATTTTATATTTTTTTTTATTAACAGATTTAGGCCGCCGACATGTTTCAGAATAATTCAAATTTCAAAATAATTTGTCATCCGGACTTGCGAAAGCTCAATGTATAAAACTTTCTATCGCTGTCAAGGACTTTTTCAGATTGATCTTTGCTTTAATGGTAATATTATCAGAGTTCTTCTTATAAATCAAAAACCCTCAAGTTAGTATAGTAAAAAAAAGAAAGGAATATTGTACAAAATTTCACACTAATACCTTGCAAGGAGTTTAAGATATATTCTTTTAAAGATGTTATGAAACAGCCACCCACATGGTGCAGTGGTTAGCGTTCTGAGCTGCCACAGAGTGGGCTCCGGTTCTAATCCAGAATAAGGCTTGGTTGTTCCTGTGTCGTCCCCCTTGTAGGGTGTAATGCTGGCTTGCCTATATAGTGCTCCCATAATAAAGAAGCCAGTAAATCACGGTGAATAACAAAAGGTGAAAGTCTCACGAGAAAGTCTCAAAGTGCCTCCGCATTAGACGAAAAAAATTAACAGACTTAGGATTAAGGACTAGTAATTAACTTGTTCATATTCTTCTCGCTTCTTGAATCCCGTGCTCGAACTAAGACCACTAATTTTCTTCTATTTCGTTTTCTCACTTCCCGAACTACTTTTCTTCGGTATATGACCTCTATTTCTTTTTTAAGGATCTGGAGAACATCCTCTTTAAAAATGTTTATGGAAGAAAAAGGAGCCTTCATGAAACCCAGTAAGTATAGCATCTACTTATCGATGCATCTCTTAAAGCGAAATCAAGCGCCAGGGAGTAAAGCATCAGAGTAAATAGTCATCAAAGGCTAAAACCTATAAACAGCCAGCGGGGTAATTTCCAGCCTGGTAGTTATCGGGATTCGCAGCTCTTTTCGTGTCTCCCTAATGCGAGAGGAGGGTTTTTAACAGACTTTGTTTTAGGAGCAGAGTCGATGCACTTGTAGGCGACTTTTTCCCGAGTACATCTTCTTCTCTTCGTTTTTATGGATCGTGAGAAATTCCACTGTTAGCGACACGGTCATAAGATGAATGTAATGTGTGCTTAAACATTACAGAATACATATATCTTTTAAATAAGGATAAGGAATCTATTGCGTTTGGAGTTCTCGCAGATAAGATGTTCAAATTCGGAAAATACTTTAAATTATACAGGATATTTTGTGCTCGCGTACTAATTATTTCTTTATAAAACTGTGAATATTTGAGAAGGATAAAAGTTTGTTTTTAAATTGAATAAAAAAGACAGTCTCAGGGGTTTAAAGTTATTGCCAGTGAGGTAAATTTTTTCTTCTTTTTTCAAGTCTACAAAATACCTAAAATCAACACATAGAGGAAAAATTCAATTTAGTCGGGATTTAGATTATTAAGAACTGAAGGTGTAATGAGTACTTATCTAATATAGGACATGTACTTTTAAAGAATAATAGGGGATATAAACTCAACAGACTTTGGAAGGAACAAAAAGTTTTTTTTCCCAATGTGGCAGGCACTTTTGCCTTTCAACTACCACCCAGAATTGTTGGTTTCTTGTAATGAAATATCCGTATAGGTAAAACAACATCAACACCTGATGCCACCTCAATTTAGACCTAGCATCCCCAGGGTGGACATATAGGGGGCTTGTACCCTCCTCTCATTCCTACAAACCCCACGGAGGGACTTTCCGACCTACAGGCTCTTATGTGTTTTGACTATCAGCCAGTCTACACCGTGAAATTGTTGTTTGTTTGTAATGAAATAACCGTATAAGTGAAACAAAATCAACCCCTAGGACCACCTCAATTTACACCGGATGTCCACAGGGGTGACATCTGAGGGGGGGGGATGCTTGTACCCTCCTCACATCCTTACAAACTCCCACGGACGGACTTTCTGGCCTACAGAATTAACGTGCCATTACCCGGTGTAGACAGGAGAGCAGTCTGTGACGCTTGTCAGGACTTGAAATAAACATCCTCATTGCCGAATCCCAACGAGCTAAACATTCGGTGTCCCCGTACCAACGAACTGACCGAGGTTTACTAAAGGGGTCATACGACTATT
Organism: Dolomedes plantarius; assembly: GCA_907164885.2. NCBI lineage: Eukaryota > Metazoa > Arthropoda > Arachnida > Araneae > Dolomedidae > Dolomedes > Dolomedes plantarius. The sequence continues at coordinate 178,155,947 of OU015490.1, read as the reverse complement.
AAACCGTCAAAAAAAAATCCATTTTTTTGAAAAAAAAATGCACATGAAAGACTAACCTTTTCTCAGTATTTTAAGACAACCTGCTTGAAAAAATTCTTCAAAATAAGATAACTAAATCTTAAAATAATTAATATAAATAATTAAGATAACTAATCTTCAAAATAAGATAACTAAAAAAACTCGGTTTGAGATTTTAAAATACGCACTGAAGCGTTGTTGATTAAATTCATTATTTTTTGCTTCTTCTGTCAAACATTGCTAAGATATGAATATTAATTTTTTCCTTCCAGAGAATGAATATAGGATGAGGGAACTTAAAAGATAGTCATTTAATCTATTTTTAAGCGTAATCACACATTCAAAAGTTCTTGATTGGGTTGCAGTTATATAATGTAAAACTTGTCTAAGGGACATTACATGACTATTCGAAAAATGACATTCTAGCACAAAATATTGAATTTAAAAAAATTATAGCCTGTGATAAAATAAATAAATTAAAAGAACCCTTATTTCAGATTAATATTCGAAAAAATAAAAGTGATCCTTGGTAAAGCAGTTTGTGTGTAGTTACCCACACTTCCGTTGGCATGGATTATTAGACATAGAATAGCCGTAGACATTTACACTTGCTTCACATAATTAATTATCTAGCCATAAACGAACCCTGCACTCCCAAAATTAAAAACAATCATCAAATCTCAAGATGTTTGAATAATAATTAATACATCAAGTTCGCCCCATAATTCTTTGCCGCGCAAACTAACACCCAGTAAGAAAAAGGAAATGGGTTACAACCCCGCTGGGACGAATCAATAGCCGTAACAGCAAAGACGTTTTACGTTCCGCAGCAGTTAGGGCGATTTACTACTTCCACGGCTATTAATGCTGCGTGTAAATTTTAACGGTCTTTGTTTAATGCCCCGGGTAGTGCACCCTTAATGGCGGCTGCCTCCCTCAGTGGTCTTTACTGCCTTACGCGTATCGCTCATGGCGGTAGGATGGAGAACACATCCCGAGAGTTAACCCTGTGTTTTCTGGGGGAAATGGAACACGGACATACTGTAAAGTACAGGATGAGTGATGACATGACATGGCATTTTACTACCTACTAAACATCTATAAAAAAAGAGTTTTATTTCCGTGACGTGAATCAGCGTAGAAATATGGGATCACTGCCAAAATAGGCACGGTATATCTACGCCAAGAAATACTAGTTTTCTTGAAGTTTTAAATGAAAGAAGGTAATGAACCTTCGTGTAACTAGAATTCATTCAAATTCAGTTTATGAGTTGCCGTTGCCAGCTTTTGTTGTAAATGGGTTGCGGTGTTAAGTTTGGTTGGGGGCACTACGGTCATTTTTTGCTACACGAGGGATAATTAGACCGGGACCTACTGCTTAAAGCCGATTCCGAACGGCTACAAACATCCATGCCAAAAGTGGGATTCGAACCCACAGACTCTGGGACCGAAAGCCAGCGCCCTAGCCATTCGGCCATCTCCACCGAATGCGGTGTTAAGATTGCTGTGTACTAACCCTATTGGATTCGGTCACCTCAATGTTAACTTATGGAGAAAATGTGTCCAAGGATTGCCGACTTGGATTTAAAGATTTTTTAAAAACTGTACCCCGTAATAGTGAAAGAAATTTTACACCTTGGGGCATATTTCTTAAAAAAATGCAAATAATATTTTTAAATTTAAATTATTCGGAGAAAAAAAATCTCGTATAGTGTGTTTTAAACGCTCATAAATTCCTTTGGTGGACAAAACTTATAAAAGGAATTCTGTTGCAAGGGGAAAAAAAGGTTCAGGCTATCTGAAAATACCATTTTTATATGATTATCAGCACTTATGTAGCTGTAAAGAGTAGACAAACTTTCTCCATAGGTTAACATTGATGTGAGCGAATCCAATAGGGTTAGTACACAGCAGCCTTAAGTTGGAGATCTTGTTGCATGGTATATAGCGATTGTCGTAACCACATGGCAATAATTGAACTTCGTCTTTGTATCAATTCTAGATTTCTAAAAAGTTTTATATGGAAGAAGACAATGAACATCTTAAGAAAAAAATTCGAGAGCATTCAATTTTGGTCCAATCTCTTTACCTGAACATTGTGTTCTACATTTTTCCCTATTTAATCATATTTTTGGGTATATGTTCAATTATATATGGTACATGCATCAAAAATGTGCTTACAAATAACTCTTTTAGGATCTAACTGAATTTAAAACTCACTGTTTTGATTTTAATATAAACTCTATAGGATTACTTCTAGACGTTTAATTTCAGTTACGGTGTATGGTATATACATAAATAAATGTGCTAACAAATAACCTAAAAATCTAATTCAACGTATGGACGAGATGGCCCAGTTGGCAAGGGCAGCGAGCCAGTGAACTGAACGTCTTTGGTTCGATGCCCGTCACTGCAAATCCATCGCCGTGTAAACTAACGACGGCTGGTACACGTAAAATCCATCGTGTCTGCAATGTCCTCCAAGTTCTCAAATTTACCTCTGGAGGTGCGGGGTCAAGTGTTCCGGTCTCGACACTTGACTTGGTTCTAAATTACGGGACCGGCTTGTAGGGGGTAATGCTGGCCACCTATACGGTGCCACCTTAAATGAACAGCCAGTAGTCTCGGCTGCAAGTGTAATGGATTAAGTTCCAAAATTTCCATAAGTAACAACAATTGAACGTATTAAAGACTGTTTTTGTTTTCTATAATATAAACTGAATTGGAATTTCTATAAACATGTAAATTGGTTCATATCATTTTTAAATTGTTTTCCTTTACTTTATTGCCTTTATTTTTTTTAAACTTTCTACTCAGGAATACAACTACAGCTATTTACTGCAGTGACGTGACGAGTAAGGGTTTTTCTAATAAACAATACAGTTCGAAAATAGAACAGGGAGGTGCAGAGGATATGCGCCTCTGAAAATTTAAGCTTGCTACCAGAGTTAAAAACATGGGAAGCAATAAAAAATTTTTTAATAGCTCTAATGATCTTTTACTCAAAATTTCAGAGTTTTTGTAGAATGGTTAATACTCAAGGTTGCACTATAGTAAAAATACTTTAAAATCTTTATCTTTTATATGCCAAGACATGATTTCTAATGGAAAATATACAATTCTAGAAAAAATATATTTGTATAGCAATATGCATTTTCTAAAACTGAAAACCTTAGCTTTTTATAGAGCAGTTTTTACACACATCTAAAAATGGAACGTGATACGACTCCTAAATTTGCCAATATATATGTCTCATCAATTTTCAGGGCCTACTAAATACATAAAATTTACATACATTTTTATCTGTACGATATACTTGCAGTAAATCTAACAACTAATTTATTCACTCTTTCCAGGTTGTCAAAGGCTCTCAGCAACACTATTTCAGTGCATGAAACACAATATGCAACAATGCGCGCTTGAAATTACAAAGTATCTAATTGCGAGCTTTCACATCTAATTACAAACCAAAAGGGATAAATGCAACGGAAATGACGTATTACCTCTTGCATACGTCACCGCGTTTTAACATCATTAGATCCCATAAAGGGCGCGTGCGGTTAGATAATATATGCAAATTTGGGGGGGGGGATTTCAAATTAGGGCAAGTTAGAGGGAGAGAGGGCTGGTGTATATTACGGCTCATATCATGTGTCCGTACAGGATAGAATCAGACAGTGTAGAGCCCTTAATTAAAAAAATTCCATATTTTTCTACATAACATACAACTAAAAAAAATCGATGATTCGCAGTTTTTGGTTAGTTAACCAGTGATTTCAAATGAAATGAAAAACATAAATTTGAAAAATAAAAAACAAAAAACAAAAAATATATTCCGGGTTTTTTTTTTCATATATCACAGATTCAAATCCAAATTTTCTTATAGGTCACACAGTTTCTGAAGAGCTTGAATTATACATTTTTATAAGTTTAACCCAATATCTTGGAAACATAATTTTTTTTTATAACTTACTATAATCTGTTTACTAAAAATTACGTTTTGCATTAAAATAAAAGATAAATCTGCAGGGAAAATATCAATACAACAAGGACAAAAAATAGTATATTTGTAACGATTTATTAGTTATCGTACGGTTATTTTTTTTGCTTTGTAAGCCAAAATAATATTTTTTGCATAAATGAGATATTTGCTTCGAGGAAAGCCTTCATATATGGGAAGCGAGACCAATAGATTATTCTTTAATAATGCAATGAAATATCATAAATATATTTGGTTATGCCAGCAATGAAAACGTTTTTTCTCTTTTCAATAGATATGACATTGGTAATCGGAACATTGGATGCAGATGTTGATTTGTTTAGCTGAAGAAAAAATCTCCTAAACAAAATCAACATCATCATCACTGGCCTTCTGAAGAAGTTTATTCCATTTTGCCCTGTTCACAGCAATAGTTTTCCAATTCCTACAGTTTAAAAGGTGAAAGTCTTTTTCAATAGAATCAGACCATCTTTGTTTTGGTATCACTGGAGATCAGGTTTCCGAAGGCCAAACGGCGCGGCGGTTGAAGTTTGTGCATTACCTCTTGATCAATTGCCAACTGGCTGAACCATAAATATTTTCTTCGAGTTACTTTCTTCAGACAATCGCATCAGATGACCAGCGCAATTCATTATTTTATTTTAATATGCTTAATAATCTCAGAGTCTTTATAAAGATGATATAATTCGTGGTTGAATATTCTCCACAATAAATTTACTTGTACACCATCCAAAAATATTCTTAGGCATTTTCTTCCGAATTCACCCAAGGTGTATTCATATCTTAAGATCACATGCACTTTTTTTAATAGTAATCTATATATTTAAGTTGCTAAGCCGACTTTTTGGGCAGTCCGTGAGAGAAAACTACTGCATCAATGTACTTCACTTTGGTCTTAAACGAAAGATTGTAATCTGTAGATTTGTCAAATTTGGTTTTTTGTAATTGCAATTTTTATTAATGAGCTATAATTTACAATTAAAATTTTATTTCTGCGCATGCTCAGTGGCATGTTTCAATCTGTCTTTAGAAACTCACTGTTTCTGCGCATGCTCAGTGACATGTTTCAATGCAGAAGAGTCTCTCTAGATCTCTCTCTGCCATTTTTATTTTTATGATAATTATGTTTGTGAAATATAAGATTAAACATGATGGAAATTATTTATTTCGCGCTGTTTAATTAGCGATAATTTACAATTAAAAATTTGCTGTCTGCGCATGCTCAGTGACATTTTTAAATCTGGCTTTAGATACTCACAAAGCACGAGGCCGCTTAAACATTAATTTGTTTCTGCGCATTATTATGATTTTCAACATTTGGCAATGATGTGTTGAGTATAATTTGTGTATTAGTGCATTTATTTACTATCTAGCTGTCATGTTTTGACGGGTACCAACTAGTTTAGTATTAAGTTCCAAAAAAATGTTGAATTGAAATTAAAAGAGGTTGTTTCAATGAACCTTCTTATAAGAGGTAGGATTTAAGCACGGGAAATTTGAAGATTTTGAAAGCCCACTGGATAAAACAAGAGTGTTACCGTAAAGTGTCGCGAAAAAAAAATTGAAGGTTTTGGAGTATCGGTTAGTAATATGAATTATTGCTTTTATAGGGATTGAAAAACATAAGTTGATTTGTTGTAAAATAAGTAAAAATCTCAGTTCAAATTTTAAAGGCTGAAACGGAACTCCTCTTTGAGAAAAGAATAACAAACTGCGTCCCGTGCAAGCAGTGGCGGCAAAATGAGAAAACTAATGAGAGGAAAATTATCGAAAGCTTAAAATGAATATTGAAGATTTGCGAGGTCTGCAATGTACCGCCTTAACAAGTCCGTACTCATTTCACGATATTTTCCACCACTGCATTTTCCACATTAGCGTTAAACCCGAATCGCTTTCGTTGTCATGTCACAGTAAGCATCCACGTTGATGTACCATTTCTTTGATGTGCCAGTGAAAGACTGTTTTCAGGTAGATTGTTGTTTCTAATGTCCCCTAGTTACAGTCAGAGGGCATAAGAAACAACTGGCTGGAACTTTTCCTGGCTGGAACTGGGACGTAGTACCAGACCAGGTTCATATAGGCTAGCGGGCTGAAATGGGTGCGGCTCCGGTTTGAATAGCACTACAATGGCCGGAGTCGTTCTTAGCTTGTTGCCACCTCAATTTTAATCGAGCAACCCCAGGGACGACATCTGGATGGATCGTACCCTCTCTGACCTTCATAGAGGGACTTTCTAGTCTACGGGTTTAACGTGCCCATATCCGGCCTAGACACGGAGGTATTTAATGACGCTCACCGGGATTCGATCCCAGCACCCTCAGCCCCGACAGCTAGCACGTTACCACAAGGCCACATGCACCCTGACCAGATAATTCTTAAGCCGACCACTCACGTAGACTTCTGGCGTCTGGGACATGGGAATTTTGGCATCTGGGATTCCAAAAGTCTAAGTCAGTGGGGTGTCTGGGTGAGACGCCAGATGCCAAACATCTGGAGTATCAGTCCAGACTGAATACCAGGCGCGAAAAGTCTCCTTGAGTGGGGTCCTGGACGCCAGATGCTAGACGCCCGAAGGTAGTTTCGAACGAAATGGAAGTAGAAAAATTATTTTTTAGTCCCGAATTTTAAATTCAGATTATTGAACTGTATAGAAACCTACCGTGCATATGAAAGGTTAATTCGGAACATTATTCTGATATTATTTTTTGTTGTTTGTAGAAAACAATAAAGAAAAACTTTTTATGAATAATAGTTATAAAGGTGCAAAATACTTTTTAAAACAGACCATACACACAAAACTTTAGTGACGAGTTTTGAAGGAATTGATCCTTTATCATCCTGTTATAAAAAGGAAATCGAACTTCCATCCCAAAGGCTGAAGCTCGTTTGCAAATAATAAATTTTTTTCCTCTACCTGGGATACTTATTTCACAGATGTGTGGCCCGCGGAACTTTACGAATTTTCTGATGTGGCCCTCGAACGTGAAAGGTTGAAGACTCCTACTCTACGGTGTATTTATATCCAAGACAATAAAAATGATTTTTCTACCCCGAACTCCGCAAATGCGCCAAATTAAAATGATGCGAGTGAAGCTCGCTTGATGATATAATATATATTTCCGTACTGATACCAAGTTAACATTTACAAATTAACTTATTCAGAAGTAAACAGCTTAGCTAGAAAAACAATATAGTACTTTCAAAATTTACCTAAGGGGAGTCCGGGACAAAATTTTAGTCTTTTATTTTACTTCATTCTGAAAGGATTTTTTTTCTTTGAGTATTTCTCTACTTGCATATTTCTTTTACGTACATATTTCTCATTGAATGTCTTTATATATCTTGTGGATATGTTAAAATCTTGAAATATTTAAAATTTTGTTTTTACATACTGAATTTTTGATTCCGCTAATAAATTTTCCAAACCGGCACAATTTACATGCTTTTTTTCCCTTTGGTGCACGGGGAAGGTTATCAGATAAGTTATCTTAAGGAATTATAAAAATTTTGTTGAATAAATTTTTAAAAGGCAAAATAAAAGATTAATATTTTGGTGTAACTTTTGCTTCGGGGAAAACGTTTTCAGAATTTTAACTCTAAAAAAACAATGGAAACCTGTACAAAGTTTCATAGAGACACCTAGCGAGGAGTTTCAGGTTTTAATTTTTTATTCAAAATATTAAGAAAATAAAAATGGGCCTTATTTGAAGATTTTGAACCCACTCTTAAAATTTTAAAATAAGCTCAAACTTTCTACCAAAAGAGTAAAACTATTTTTAGTGGTTTATAAAACTGGGGTATATTATTTTTTGTATCTTACATAAAACAAGAATACGTATAATCCTAATAATAGATCTATCTCTCTGTCTGGAACGCTTTTTCCTTTTTGTCGCCATTTTCAAATGTACTTTGATTATTGCGTTTTAGAAATAAAATAAATTGAAAGGAAGCTTTAATAGACAAAATAATGTAGAAGAAAATATTAAATCCAATAGAACAAACTAAAGAATATATTATAGTTTGAGAAACATATCTTTTACTGTATTTTAATATTTTTTTGGATAATGTCCAATCGTCTGCAGCAAAAAAAATATATTTTTTGTGTCTATTTCGTTGTTATGCACATGACGATAAATTAATTTAAAGTATCAGAAAAAGAAATCACGTGAACAGCATTTAATAAAATAAATTCTATAAATTAATCTTTACAAATTTACCAAAAATCAGAAAATGGAGTTAAAAATCCGAAAAAGATTTCATTTTAAAGAAATTTTTATGGTCTTTCTCGTGATATAAATTTTATAACCCCCAAATTATTATTTTAAATGCAAACTTTAAAAAAGTTACTAAAATAGATTAAAAATTTAATTTTAAAAAATCTAAGAAGAATTTTTCAAAAATCTTTCTTAGTGCACCCCTACACTATGAGAAGAATCGCCATGCAAAATTTCAGCCCTTTAGGTCCAGCGGTTTGGTCTGTCAGCAGTTTGTCTGTTTGGCGGTATATGTGAGTCAGTCACTTACGGAACTGTTTTATATATATATAGATTATACTTTCCTCTCGATCAAAATATATAAAAATATTTTTCAACTTGTAACATTTTGCATACCAAACACCACAATGGTTTATATTTGGCGCGGGTTCATTTATGAACTAAAATTATGAAACAATTATGAAACAACTAAGTTAAATTTTTCCACCGCAGTTAATGTATTAATCATTTAACGCAATAGAATTAAGTAAAGTGATGCTATTATATGGTGTTCAGATTTTATTTAAATTTAAAAAAAAATGCATCTTACATGGATCACAATAGTGCTGATATTGCATAATTTTAAATAATTAAAAATGTGTATAATTTAATAAAAAAAAGTGAAGAAACTATTAAGTATACAAATAATATTGACTTTGCAGATTTAATTGATAAAAATTAAAATTAACACGTCATTTTTGACGGGCTAACCACTAGTAATTTAAGAAATATCGAAAAACTACGAATAACCTTTCAATTGGCTTTACAAATGGTTTAGGGATCTTAAAAGTATTTCTTTACAGATATTGGAGATACATTAATGAGCAGTTTCGAGTGTCTGAATTCGATACTTTTGACAACATATTTCAAAATCACATACATAAAGTAACGAAATAATTGCGCTTTAAAACTTAAAGGAAAGGAGTAAAACCGCTTTTAGCGGTTTATAAAATCAGGGCATCTAATTTAAAAGAAAATCACAGAGAATTTTTTTTCTTTGTGGAGGGGAGAAAATGTTTATGCCTAAAACGCACTATTACTTTAATATCACTTACTTGAAATTTAAGGAGAACGCTAAATAATTCAACATAGTTCCTTACGACCGAATTCGAATTCTTATTTTGAATTTAAAGAATCTATGGTTTTTTTAGCTTTAATATGATTTATTGTGTGTATACTTAAAGCGAAGAGTTTGGATACTTGAATTTATATCGGCAAATAAATAACCATTTAAACTGGATTTAAAAAGATTAGAAAATTTTAATCAACTTACTACAAATATCGAAAACATATGTTTATGAGTAAGTTTGTGCCTCTGAATTCGATACTTTACACTATTTCACGTTCATAACGTATATTTAAAGTTACGAAATAATTGTGCTCTGATAAACAAATTAAAGGAGGAAAACAATAACGATATTGAGTGGATCATAAAACGACAAAAAATGCCGCTAATTTTTTGCGAGAGAGCATAGTGAGCGTGATTACAGCACGACAGACCTACATGGACTGAGCTATATCGGGCATCACGAGTGTGCGAAGGCAGGTGGCCTTGGACGCCGAGAGTCCCTGTGAGTGGCCGATGCCAGGCGTCCGAGGGGCCAAAACTCCCGGCGTCCCAGATGCCAGAAGTCTACGTGAGTGGCCGGGTTTAAACAGTCCAATGAAGGCTCTAGGGAGAAGGGACAGCTATTGAAAATCGAGAGGATAGAAAGTCGACTCTTCTTGTCTTAGCCATACCCGGCCAGACATGAAAGGCACCAGAGCAATCAATCACTGGCGCCTTTCAGAATCTGAACCTGGAATCTTCAGAATCTTCCTTCAGTGCTGGATTCCGAAGCGCTAACCACTAGGAAGTCCCGGGTACTGGTATATTGAAGAAGTATAGAATCAGCATATTAAAGATCAATACGCAGGTATAATAAAAGAGCGTCGTACACACTTTCCTAACCATGATACAAATCTTGATACGGATATGAATGAATAATACTACCATCGGAACTTCCTCATGGAGTATCAGTAGGGATACGTAATTTTCGTATTTACGAAATAGATGCGAATAAATGAAAAATTTGCAGATATGAGCGAATAAATGCTAAAATTATTTTTTTTTACTACTTTTCGGTGGAAACTCAGTGATAACGGCTTTTTAAGCGAAACTAGGCTATAATAATAATAATTTGTTAACACAATTACTTATCTAAGACCATCCACGGTCTTGAACTGAGAGATCTTACTCTCGAAATTTGCTTATTACTTATTGCTAAAGACTTAAGGAAGAGAATGTGGAGACTACAATGTTAGCTTTTAACTAAGAACTTTGATACTTACCTAATCAAGTAAGCAAAATTGTAATTTTTTTTTATAAATGCGAAATTTTAAAATTTAAATATATATATAATTTTTTTGCGAATGAATGCGAAATTTTACATATTGTAATTATTTTTGTGTGAAATTTTCATATTTTTTATGCGAAATTTACGTACCCCTAAGTATCAGTTATCCTGTGTATCTAGCGTGCTTGTTGTAACAAAAATAAAATGGTATGAAGCAGCTCTAAACCCACAATAATTCAAAGCTTATAATTGAAATTATAAGCTTTTATTAATTGATTTATACATACAGTATCAAAGTAAAAAGAAAATGGAAGTAAAAAAGCATTGTAATATTGAAAAACTGTGAATGCGAACAAAACAAACGCATTTCTGTTATTCAATTATACATTTCATCACATTTTTTATCATATTCGAGCAAAAAATATACTGTTGTGGATTATGAAAATGAAACTTACAGACAATCTTAGAATAACAAAATTAGCTAAAGAGGGGCTTCAGACATATTCCAAATATTCTCCTAAATATTGCAACTAATTATGGAAGGGGAAAAATTCACCCGAATTTGGCGACATTTTTTTTTATATTTATACCTCCATCAATAAATAAAAATTTTTACAACCATACTTAATTTGGCTGTCTAAAAGACGTGAAATTCCAACGACATTTACGCTCTTGGTATCGTGTTTTAATTGCAAAAAATGTATATTTATTAATTCACTTAGAGTCGAAATTATGTTACAGCAAAAAGAGTAAAAAATAAATTACAGCAATTAGATTTCTGATCGGAATGCACAGTCAATTAAGTGTTTTTAAAGCTTATTTTTGTGTTACATTTTCGGTAATCAAGGGTGTTTCGCAAAAGCAGTTTTCCCTAATTTTCAAAATAAAAAAATCAAGAACTTGTCGTTAATTTGTAGATTTATTATAATGGCATTGCTTTAAATACGGGCTTGAGAAATTCTATGTCATGTAGTAAGTGATTTTCATGAGGCAAAAATAGATTTCGAAACATTTTACTAAACTAATTTTACCATCGAAATATATTTAAAATATCGTTATTTCTAAATGGTGGGAATTAAAATGTATATAAAACTTTACGAACCCAAAATGTGTTTTTTTATAGAATAGTATGCAAGTTAAACTAGCATTTAAAAAAAATCTAAATACTCAGACATTTCTTCTGTAGTTGCAGATATTAAATTAAGATATAATATTAAAACCTATTTAAAGAGTTTTCTAGAAAACTATCTCTTTTGCGGCAATTATTGACATCAGTAACAATTTAACCCCTATTTTTGCTGCTTTAACTTCGTGGATTTTATGTCGTTTTTGTTACTATCGCCCCCTGCAAATCCTAACCAGGTGTACTGGAGGCTGCAGGACAAAGAGATGCGGCTCCTGTTTAGCTAATGCCTATTGGGTACAAGGGTCAGAGACCGACAATTTTGACAGAACATCCCCAGGGGTCACATTTGAGTATAATCGTGAATACCATCGAAAACTCAGTAGGAATTGCCTTGTATTTTCAGATCCAACTGCTATTATAAAAATTCTTGGATTTATAAAACACGGTATTGCAATGTATTGTACTAAGTTGTTTTAACTGTAAACATCAACTTACTGCGTTTTAGCTCTAACAAAATACTAAACAAGTAATGTATCACATATTTCTTTGTTTTCTATTGCCTCTCAGTGTATGTGTGTATGGCGGTGGAGTGGTGTATGGATGATGATATTGTAAGTTTACTTTTTAAAATAAACCGTGGGCTTGAGATAGCCTAGTGGAAGCGCGTCGGCTTGAGGGGCTAAGGCTGCTAGGATCGAATCCCGACACGCACCATTAAATACCTCCGTGTCTAGGCCGGTTATGGGCAAGTTAAATCCGTAGACCGGAAAGTCTCTATATGAGGTCAGAGAGGGTGGGAGAGGATGCGATACCACCAGATGTCACCCCTAGGGGTTGCTCGGTCAAAATTGAGATGGCACATGGCTAAATCGGACTCCGACATTTTTGGTACCATTATAAAACCGGAGCCGCACCTCTCAGCCCGCTAGCCTATATAAACCTGGTATGGAATACGATTTTACCAGGGGGCATTAAAAACAACAACAAATATACTGTGCCGCAGTACACTTACATAATAGAGTAAAATAAAGTTTTACCCTTTTATGTAAGTTAAATACAGGTGTATTCGAAAACTCTGTAATTATAGACAACTTTAGAATAATATATTCGTTGAACTTCCCCAGAGAGTCCCTTCAAATTCGAATGAGTTAGAAGCCCAGGATTACCCGACCCCGAATGCAGATTGCACTGTTTTCCGTTTTTAAATATGTTATATTGCTTTACGAGCACTTACAAAAATTGTGGTTAGAGATACTTTATATGAGTTGCTTAGAGCCTATTTAAGCACATTCTTCTGCATTATGATGGAGGATTTAAACAAAGGATTTTGATGGAGAAAGCTTTGTCTAAATTGTCGGATATATTTTAGAAATTTTAAAAGATTTCTTGAATTTGGTGTTATTGCCTGTAACTTAAAATACTTGGACTTAAGGGATGGACGTGAGGGATGTAATAATGAAATATATGTATAGTCTCCAAAAGCATTTGAAAAAAACGATTTCATTTAGACTGGATAATTTCGAATTGAAATTACACTCATAAAAGGCCGTCCAAATGGAAACCTCTATAATATTTACATCTCGATTATCTAACAGAAGGAAGGCTGAAAAAATAGAATCTAGAAATAAAATGAATGTTTATGCGTTTTAAAAGCAGTAATATTGGATTTTTTGCGATAACCGATATTTGACTTAACGAAAGGTAATAAAAGATTAAACTTGGTTTCTTTCCAAGCATTTGATAAATTTATTTAAAGTATTTTTGTATTAAAAGTATTTTTGATAAATTTAACACAGATTAGAGCTAATTTAATCACATGTAAGATTATACCAGTCTATCATTCCAAAAAAAAAAAAAAAACACGGCAGCAAAAATCGTTTCAAAATCGTTATCCAAAACTTTTTCAAAAAATTCGGAATGATCTTATTTAGCAAAAACATGCACAAAATCTTATTCGGCAATCACATTACAAGTCAATTTTCAGAAGAATAAGTATTTTTTTAGGAATGATCTTATTCAGCAAAAACATGCACAAAATGTTATTCAGAAATCACATTACAAGTCAATTTTCAGAAGAATAAGTATTTTTTTAGAAATGATCTTATTCAGCAAAAACATGCACAAAATCTTATAATGCACAAAATCTTATTCGGCAATCACATTACAAGTCAATTTTGAGGAGAATAAGTATTTTTTTAGGAATGATCTTATTCAGCAAAAACATGCACAAAATCTTATTCAGCAATCACACTACAAGTCATTTTTTAGAAGAATAAATTTTTTTCGGAAATGATCTTATTCAGAAAAAACATGCCCAAAATCTTATTCAGAAATCACATTAAAGTCAATTTTGAGAAGCAAGAGTGTTATTTAAGTAATGATACACAAAATATTATCTTTCCCACTTCATAAACAAGATAAAACCAATTACCTCTAAATAGAAAAAGATACTATTTGGGGTCAAAAAACAATTCGTCCCATCATGTAGAACTGAGCTTTAAACGACAAAAATTTCTTCCCGAGAATATATAAATCCCTTGTATAGTCGCGGAAGCAAATCAAAACTCGATTACCATACGGTGGAAAAATCTGCAAAACACGTACTTAAAAAAATCTGATGCTTTAGATTTTTTGTTAATTTTGCTTCGGGAAAGAAGAACGGGATGATAAATTATGTAATAGTCATGATCTGTAAAAAATTTCTGCCAGTAACAACAGTTAACGACGAAAGTCACGAAATATTTTCTCTCTTTGACTACATTAAAATTTTTTTCCAGTCACTTAAATTACGGTTAAACTCTTCTGCATTCTAGAAAAAACTGTCTAGTCAAAGGATTTGTTTTAAATTTCCATTCTTTAAAATTCTAACAGCTTTATGAATATTTTAACGTCATATAATATAAGCGACAAATATGTTTTAGAACTTCCATGTAAAACAAAACAAAAAAGGAAATTCTGTATGAATAATGTATTTCTTTTAAAACTTCATTAAAAGCATACTCACCGTGTTAGAGTTTTATCCGAGTTGACAATAATGAATTGTCATCTCTTTGATTACAAAAATAAGACTTACCTAAAAGAAAATACAGAGTAATTAAAAAATAATACTGAACAATGTATTGTACAATATACAACCAAGGCTCCCAGTAAGAAAAATATATTAAACTCAGATTACATGTAAAAAAAACAGATTGTGATAAAAAACTTTTTAAATACATACTTTTTTATTAAAAATCATAAAAGTAAATACAAATACGATAATGCACACCAAATTTTCTGAGATTTCTTGAAGTTAAATTAAAATTTTATCATTTAATTGTCCTCAAATTTAATTCATTTCATCATTCACCTTCAAATTAATTTTCTGAAGATCTTTTTTTTTTTTTATGCGGGCTTTGTAGCGTCTTTAACATGGTCCCTCCATTTCGTCTTTTACAAGCCCTGTTTTAGGTCTCCAGGTATGACAATTTTGATGATATCTATTCATTGCCTGTTTTGCCAGCATAAGAGAATTTTTGGGATTTTTATAATTCTATTAGCTTGTGAAAAAAACTCTCTCTACGAAGGCAGAAAAGCGAGGCAAAATAGTTAAAACTGTCATGAAGTTTAATAAGATCTCATATTTGGGATTACTGAATCCATCTTTGATATTGCGTAACAAATGTCAAAATTCGGGGATGGTTTTGTTCGAAATGATCACTTGAATTATTTTACATTCAAACCCATACAAATATTATTGTAAGCTATATTTTTTTTCTAAATTGTCTTAAAGTATTCAAATTATGCTTATAATACGAAATAAACATAAATGTTTTGCTATACGTTTTACTTATAAGAGAAAAACTCAGATTTTGAGATGTTTAAAAAAAAAACTGAAAACCCCATATGGTCATAGAAAAACCCTCTTCTAGGTTTAAAAACCGAGGTCTGGGAGCTCTATATACAACAACTCTGGGGCAGACATATAGAAGGTTTTCTGTCGATTACATAGATATAGGTTTTATATATATATATATATATATATATATATATATATATATATATATATATATATATATATCCCAAATATTTTAAAAACTCCTTTGATTTCTTGTTTTGAGATATTGCCGTAGAAATAATTGGGTCCATTTTATCTTAACAAAGTCTGATTATAAACTAAAATAAAAGTCATTTAGTCATACTTTACTGGTATTTCCAATAAGATGCGTAATTAAATGGAGAGGAAAGATTTTTCTGGTGCAAAACTGCGGGACGTGAAAGACAAATCAAACTATTTGAGAACACAAACTTGCAAGAATAGACAAAGTTAATTTTACATAAGTTATCCAAATACTACAACTCAATAAAAGTTACTCCCGATTTTTGTAATTACATGTTAGAAAAGTAATTTTTCTAAACACGGTTACTCATTTTCAGTAGCGACATCACAGAGTTCCGCAAAGTAGGTACTTCGTTTACATAAATGTTTCACTGTAACCAAACAAAATTTTTTCTTTTTTTTTCTTCTTTTCTCCATGCTCAGAGAGAACGCTAATCATTAAATTAAACTCGACCCCCTTTGTTTACATTCATGAAGTCGTAAACGGTATCAGGGCAAATAAAGCTGGGGGGGGGGGGGGGAAGGATTAAGGAGTTCGGCGTCTTACGGATAATTGCGTGGAATTATTCTTTCACAGGAAGAACTGCCATTTTCTCTTTCGTAATTTATTCGAACGGCATTGCAACTATTTAAGCTAAAAATAAGATTTTAATTAAATTAAATCCGTAAATAAGCTTGCAGAAGTGTAATGCAACGTAATGTAAACATAATGAAAATTGGATAAGATGCAGAATTAAATTCGAGGCTCTCAGTGAAGTCGGATTCTGAATTCCTAGTGGTTTTTACTGTCGTTTGTCCGCAGGACTAAGTTTGTATATGCAGTTTAGGGCACTCGTCTATGTACACAGTATTAAATCATCTTTCTCTCTAAAGACAGCGTCAGAAAGCATTCTGATTACGTATTTCACACCACAGCTCGACACTATTTGTGAAACAACAATTTTACGAGATCCTGGGGATTGATTTACTTCGACATCCAAATTTAAAAAGCGGTACGAACGGCGAAAAATAGTCGTTGAAAAGCTTTGTAACTCTGAAGTGTATGAAGGGGGTATCTGTTGAGTCCCTACAGCAAAATTCATCTAATTACCGATACAATAAAATTTGCAAAACCAGGCAGAAGGCAAAATTCCTGTTATGAATATTCATGAAACAAAGTTCTTAAACAAAATGTATGAACTAACGTCATTCATTATTTTATTTCAAACATTTTGCTTTATAAGGACAGGCATTTTTTATTTTTGCAATTAAAAGTATAAACAGCCTAAAGAAATTTACTTACTATGTTAATTCCAAGGAACATAAAGTAACAAATAAAAATACAGCTTGAATGACGCTGCAAAAAATGTCTTACCGATAAAGCATGGTTATTAGACCCGGGATGGACCTTATGCAGAATCCCAGGCGTAAGACCTAAGTACTCATGAGAATTTTAGTCTGGGATGGCATCGATTTGTTGAGAGCCAACATCCATGCTCCTGGGTTGGAACCCAACGTAAGTTCAATATTACGTCATTTATCAAATAGAAACTAAATTTATTCGTTTTGTTCCTTGGCGGAGAGAAACCTTTTGAGAGAGCGTACTCTAAAATATCCCATAAATATTCAAAGGAATATAAGTCTCACGATGCAGGAGGAGAAATGCAGTAAAGACAATTAACCGCTTTATTACGCAAAGCAGATACAGACAACATTTGCTGGATGTAAGGAAATCCTGTTGAATTGCAGCTACCTGTGTTGAAAAAAAGGGCGTCATCAAGTGAGAAGAAGATCATTCTTGAAAGAAAGATACCACAAAAGGACCATTCAATGTCTACAAACTATCCCATGTCGGTGTTCCCCAAACCTTTAGAAAAACACCAAAATGTCTCCCAGTTCGAAACAAACAGTTAAGTTGGTAAGTTACCTCCGACTGGAACCAAACCAGAGACACACAGAAAAAAATTTCGGGGCACAGGTTGGTTTTTAGTTTATTCATTTGCGAAAATAAATGAAGGTCACAAATTTCGTGGTTGGCTCCTAAGGCCTCTTTCAGTCTGACTACGTCCCTGCATTACAAACACACTAATAGCAAGAAGTCTGGGTCAAGACTTACCAAAACCAGTGTCATTGCATAAAGCATTACAAGCGGTATGAAAATGATAACTTATGATTGGAAGGTAACATGCAGAATTCATCGGGGGAAATAGGGACCAGCTTTGAAGGGAGTGCTCTGTTTCATGCCAATAATCCCAACTTGGTACTTAGCACTGTATAGGTCTTAGGTTTTGATAAAATTAGATTTTACAAGTGTTATAATTTTCGTGTAACTTCATATTACTGCAGTAGTCCATCTGGCTTTCTTGGTACAGGATTATAACGCTTGTTTGCTCCTAAATTGTAGAAAACACTTTTGAACTCCATTTCGATAATGATGATTATCCTATCGATGGTCATGCTTTTATTGGTACAGAATGATCTTGGCACAGGTGGGCATGCTTTTCTTTCTACAATATTCTAAGACTACATTTCGCAGAAATTGCAGTAAACATTTTTGCACTGCATTTTGATAATGATGACTTTCCATTCAACTGTCAAACTTACATAACCATCCCTCTATGAGGTCAGAGAGGGTGGGAAAGAGTCCGATCCCGCCAGATGTCGCCTCTGGGCGTGCTCGGTCAAAATGGAGGTGGTAACTAACTAAGACGGACTCCTACCCGTGCGGTGCTATATAAACAGGAGCCGCACACTTCAGCCCGAAGCATATATGGACCTGGTCTGCAACTTCCAGCTAGGAGGCATTAGAAACGACAACAACTTACATAACCGTATAAAGTATTTCGTTATTTCCTGTTTGCTAATCAGTTTTTAATTAAATTAATTTTCAATGACTGAATTCGCCAAGCTACCTTTTTTTCTAAAAACCTTATAATATGTTCTTTCGGGACGAATAAGCAATACAACCATAGTCAAATTAAGAAAGTTGATGGATGCACGAGTAAGGTTGCTATAGGAGTAATAAATGAACCAAAGTTTGAGGGTGAGTTGCGAAGAAGCGGTACAGATAAATCTTATTTCAGTTGTCAATCACTGCATGCTGTCAAACACAGCAAATAACCAGTGACACTAATTAAACCAGTGACACTAATTAAACCAGCGAGACAAACGAAAGCTAGCAGAATCAGAAAGGTTAGTACAATGTTTTGTAATAAATGCCAGTAAAAATCACTTGTACACATTTTGATAATATCAATAATAGGAAAAATATTTTTCTTTCTATAGTGGCAGGTACTTTGGCCTGAGAACATTCTCCCACCTACACTGTGACGTTGTTGGCTGCTTTATTATAGGAGAACCATACAGGTGGACCAAATTTGATTCTTTATGAGGGGAGAGCATAGGGACGCCCATGCCTCAGCAAGGATTCAAATCCAAACCATGAAGTAGAGGAACGTGACGCTAACCCCTGTTTGATGAGAGTGGTACATGATATATATATATGGTGTGACATATATATATATATGGTATATATATATATGGTATATATATATATATATATATATATATATATATATATATATATATATATATATATATATATACAGTAAAAACTCGTTTATCCAGACTATCTGGGACCATAGGCAATCTGAACAATCGAAAATCCAGATAATCAGGGTAATAGGGTAATAAGCAAAACAAAATCCTTAACTAAGCAGACTTAACCGTTTATTACGATAAAAACTATGTTTTGTAGCAAAATTACATAGTATTGTTTACAAGACATTTAAAAATATAAAAATAGCTTTTCATATCATTTCTTAACAAAAATTTGGTCTAAAGTCTAATAAAGCTTTCTTAAACTCAACAAAAAGCATTTTATTATCCTAATTTATTGTGCAACCTGTGCAGGAACTGTACATTGAATCAAATTGAAAAGCGAATATTTGGCGTACTTGTAATTATGCTCTTGCGATCATAGTTAAAAATTATTATCTAAAATAAACATTAAATAAAATTATTGTCTACAAATCTGATCCGGAATATACGGAGATCCGGATCAACGAGGGCCGGATAAACGAGGTTTTACTGTATATATAAAACTCAATATAGGATACTTATTACGAAAAATGTTCTATTGAAGTAGCAGAAAATGTCACCGCGCTTTAAAAGTAAGCCAAAATAAGCAAACGGAAAATGGTAAAAGCTTCCCAACGGCAGAGCATAATATTCTTGTTGCTAACTATGTATGTGCCCCAACGAAAAAAAAAATACATAGTCCAAATTACAAGCATGGTAGATCATTTTAATTCTTTACATGCTAACACAAAGCCATAGAAAGATCCATAGTAATTTGCCAATCTTTGTGCATCCACACAGAAGGTAAAACTAAAAGGAGAAAATTTAATCAGGCAAAGTATTAAGGGAGATACTAATAATATTTTAGTAAATGTGCAATAACAGCATAAAACAGTTTAACTTGAACCAAATTACAGAATAAATACTTAAAAGCCATTCGAACGAAACAAAATTTATTTCAAGTAAATGCGCATGCCGTTAAAAACTACGAAACCAATCACATAGAAACTTCAGGCACCGATATTCCGCGATTTAAGCCCTAGTAATTTGCCCGAATTCACGAGCATGAAAACGAATTTTTAACAAACTCCAGGGATTAGGAAATCCTTCGTTTTAAAGAACTGTAATCCAAAGATAATTGGAAAAGATTAAAATTTCGAGGAGAACTAGCAAGTCCTCCGAATTTTATTCAAATACCGTTGCCACTGCGAACAAAGAAGATCGGAGAGGAAAGGAAAAGGACTTTGAGATCACATTATTTTGGAATCTATTAAAGGCAACGTTCCTTTCGATGCATGAATAAAGGGTAAGATTTAAAATGTGATATGGAATATCCCTTTAATGTTAAGAACCACCATAGAAAATTGCAGATTACAATGATTTATCAGCCACAAGATAAAATATGTGATTTAATAAATATATCCTTTGAATAAATCCCACAAATTAAATGAAAAAAATTCACTGAGTAAGGAAAGTATATTTAATGCGTCTGTTGGACTAACTAGATGCATTACATGTAGTTAATCTGCAGGAAAATTCAAACATATATGTAACTAGCTGAATACCCGTACTTCGCTACGGAGTGCATTGAAATGAAATACAACGATACAACGGTCAATGTATACAATTGATGCCAATATATATATAATAAATACAACGATCAATGCATGTAATTAATGTATATATATATATATATATATATATATATTTGTAAAAAAATCATAACGGATATTTTTATAAACAAAATAATGTAGAAAAAATATTCAAATTAAATACAACGGTCAATATATACAATTAATTTCTATGTTTAATATCCATAAAACATACTAATTCTTAAAAAACTTCCCTCTCAATTAGTCTAGTGGTTAAATTTTATCTTTTACTGTATTTTAATATTCTTTTTTGTCAGCTTATTTCGTCGTTATGCACGTGACGCAAAATTAATTTAAATTATCACAAAAAGAAAAGAAACCACGTGATCAGCATTTAATAAATTAAATTCTAAAAATTAATCTTTAAAAATTCCTCAAAAATCAGAAAATGGAGGTAAAGATCTGAAAAATATTTCATTTTAAAGGAATTTTTAGGATCTTTCTTATGATATAAATTTTATAACCCTCAGATTATTATTTTAAATGCAAACTTAAAAAATGTTACAAAAACAGCTTAAAAATTTAATTTCAAAAAAACCTAAGAAGAATTTTTCAAAAATCTTTCTTAGTGCAGTGCACCCCTACACTATAAGAAGAATCTATAAGAAGAATACTATAAGAAGAATCGCCATGCAAAATGTCAGCCCTTTAGGTCCAGCGGTTTGGTCTGTGCGTTATATGTCAGCCAGTCAGTTACGGAACTGTTTTATCTATATATATAGATTAATTGCTATTGGAAACTACTGAAACATTTTTTTGTATTTATGGATTAAATGGTAAAAAATGAAGCCCCTTACAAAGAAAGCATTTTTACATAACGAAAACTTTTACAACAAATAGTAGAATAAAGAAGTAGTTATTACACTTCTGAAGCAAAAAAAAAAGTGTATTTGGAGAATATTGCAACATTAAGAATAAATTTAACGCAAGGTATGGCACGTGCGATGCAAGGGAATGATCTGCCTAACACTGAGCTAATAAGTCTTTGGATTTTATCAACTGGAAGATTTACTTAAACGTTTTCTATTTGTTGCCAAGTTCATTAACACTGCTTCAGAACTGCAACACATACTCTAATATCGAAAGATCTGAAAATGAAGAAAGTTAGGGAAAAAGCAGTATCTAGAGGACTTTCCTGGAAGGTACGGCTCATGTCAACAGTCGCCTCATCATTCTTAAATGGTACATAGTAGTTGTAAAAGCTAAGGAAGTACGAGTGTTCGTAAGAACTCATCTATGTAATACTGACCGGTAAAACTGCTGTTTAGAGATACAAGAGGGTATCATTATCAAAGAGCGTAGCTCCCCTTGCTATACTTTTAGAAGATCTCACTGCCTGTGAGATACCCTTTAAGTTGGATATCCTCTATCACCGTAGGGACTTCCACCAAATACGAATGTGATTTTCCTGCTCAGAGTGAAAATCTAGGGTCTCTTCTTAAAATAATAAAATGATAGAGGGATGCTTACAGGACTGATGATTTGGACATCACTCAAGACTCCGGAAAGGAAACTTGATTCATAGAAGTCTTAAAAGGCGGCGATATCGGAGCCTCGGCTCGGCCAATCCCCTGCCTTTGTACGTTCTTGAAACGATGCTAGTTGTAAAGAATACCTGTAGAACAAACATCTGTAGAATTATTTATTAGTGTTTTAATCGTTGCTTGAACGCTGATCCAACCATGGCAACATTTCTGTGGAGTCTGTGGCTCGCATACTTCTCTGGATCTAAAATCAACAGCGTGAGGCCATTTTATTACTTCAACTCGTAGCATTACTTCAACTCGTAGCTATAGCCCCATTCGAAAGAACATATAGTTTCTTTGAACACAATGACTCGAACTCTTTTGAAGTAATCAAGTTATGGTATGATTTTCAAATAATTGATTTTTGGCGAGAATGTATACCTTACTGGACCCACTAAAATGACAGGGTGCGAAAGTTCCGTCATTTTAATCCATAGTGAAAAGTGCGTCTTATTTTTCTTTCAAAAAGGATCACCTCCGTCTGACTTTCGTGATACCTTTTCCTACAACGCAGCTAGCTACAATTCAGCAAAAGAATATTTCCGTACATCGAGCAAATGTGGTCTTCCATTATTTTGAGGCACAGGCGAGTTAACGGTCTTAACTGACTTTTTTCCTCCTACATTGTGAGACTTATATTCCATTGAATATTTATGGGTTATTTTAGACTGATCTCCAGTAAGACGTTTTTCCCCACTCAGGAACGAAATGAATCAATTTAGTTTCTATTTGACAAATGGCATAATAGTCGACCTATGATGAGTTCCAAACCAGGGGACTTGGATGTGGTCTCCCAGCAATCAAGGATGAAAGACTACTCAGCCTTTCTGAAACCAATAACTGGAGTTTTACTGTAATCCAAATCCAAATTTTAATATGATCCAAATTAAAAAGGAGGTTTAAGTAATCCAAATTTTAATATGATTTTCATTGAATCACTTAATGGTGAATTAAAATAACTTCTTGAACCACTAGTAGCACGTTGAACAGATAATAGTCTTTTAGTATTGTTAGCGCTTGATAGTGGCGATAAAACTTATGATCAAAAAGGTTGTTTCTGAACAATTTGATCATTGAAACAATCAAATAATAGCTTTTAAAACTCTTCAGAATGGTGTTTTCCACGCAGCTTTTCCTCTTTTTACATTTGAACTTTACAATAATTTTAGAAAACTGTTATACAATTAATATTTAAACTTTACGTTTAGAGATACAAGAGGGGGATACAAGACATTATTTACGCTACTTTGCAAACGCCTTTTCAAAACACCTTTTCATTGAGGCTTTGTTCCTTTCCTGTTGTGTGTGGTTGGTGAGTTAAATGAAATTTTTTTTATGATCTAGTTGTCTCCTCTCGAATCTATGTAAATCATTTTTAATCACTAGGCTGGTTGTTGTTACAACATTCAGACTGTCTACATACAGACTTCGAATAAGATTGCTATCGACATTCATTGTGCTGTCATGTTGATGGAACAAATGCTTCACTTTAAACTTATAGGATGAGTATATTCAACCACGGACTCCTTTCAGTTGTCACACTTCACAGTATTGTAATTCTCAGCTGGATTCAAATCAGCCTCATTGACTCTGCTGAAAATGACCTTCACAGGCACAGACTCCTCGGCTAGTCACGGGAATAAGTTAATTAGCTGCCGTCGACATCCCTCTGTCTCTCAGCAAACATTTATTCATACTGCTTATAACGTGATCTACAACAGGGGAAGAAAGGCAAATCTAAAGTCATAACAGAGTTTAACAAAATGAAAGGCCAAAAGAAAAAGAAGGAATTTTAAAAGGAAGGTTAAAATTTGGGAGGATAAAGAAATTAAGGAGGGGGGGGGGGGGGTTAAGGAGATTAAGGAGATTAAAAAGGTTAGGGAGGTTTAAAATTAATGGGTGCTATCGTCATGACAACGCTATTGATTAAGGGCGAATTGAGCTTACTATATTTATAATACCATTATAATAGTTATTAAAACTGATTTTTACATCCTGTTCCATTTGCATAGCAATGAACTCTCTTCATGTGGTCTTTCTTCACATTTCACTGTCTGCGTAGATATCTATCCATCTCTCTCTCTCTCTCTCTCTCTCTATATATATATATATATATATATATATATATATATATATATATATATATATATATATATATATATATATATATATATATATATATATATACATACATACATACATACATGCATATATATATATATATATATATATATATATATATATATATATATACAAGCATACATACAAATATATATACAGTCGATTCTGGTTAATTGGAACACATCGGGACGCGATCATTTTGGTCCTTGTAACCGGCTTGTCCGATTAATCGAACATGCCTTATGTTACACGACGGGATTCGGTTGGAAGGATTCGGTCCGAATAAGTGGCTGGTACGATTAACCGGTGGTCCAATTAACCGGAATCGACTGTGTGTGTGTGTATATATATATATATATATATATATATATATATATATATATATATATATATATATATATATATATATATATATATATATATATATATAAAGTCTGTCACATAACTTTAAAATATTTCTCAGTTTAAAATGTAAGATACACAGCCCCTCGAGAACAGATAAGAAGTATACGCTTTATCTAACAGATACCTCTACGATACGTGGATATAATGCGCAAGCATCTCTTCTGCCAGATAAAATTCGAATATATCATTCTGTTCCAATATATTTCAATCGATTCTCAAGATGAGGGGCAATAGATCGCGGCGTTAATGGGAAAAATATGCAGATGAATTCGAAAACTTTGGTTCCGGAATGCCTGCTAATAGAGAAAAGATGGAAAAATGATTAGTGCCCAGAAAGTGATATGGCACTTAATTTGTGGGGAGGAACAGATTTCGGGGTTATGAAAACCCTGCGAGATTGAGATGAAAGATTTAGTTCAAGCTCGTGATCAAAGAGTAATTTTTCTGTAGTTTGGTGGAATGAAGAAGGATCAGAAATAAATTGATGCCGAAGTAATTTATACCACGGAATATAAGAAGTTTTCCTCTCCTGAGAAGGATAAATGATCTGGCGATTGCTACAAGTATAAGGTGACGATGATGAGGGATAACAATATTTTTTTTTTCTTCAACATAACCAAAGGATGTCAAAGGTCAAAGCATTTGACATCTCTAATAAGTCGGGCTTAATTGAGCCATAACCGTCACTTACTGAATTAGGGTATGTATGCATCTTTGTCTTTTCATTAGGATTGTATGTGTACTTGCAAGTATGGTGCGTTGAGCCCTTACTGCAAGTTGTCCGTTTTCATTTTCTTTTGACTAACTGTTTCAATGGAGATCTCGGGGCCTTGGGATGTCTTTTTGTTACACCTGCATCCTATTCAGAAAGTTCCAATTGAGGTAACTGATTTGGTTAGGATCCCTGATGACCAGTCGGTTACCTCGTTTTCTGGTTTAGTTCCGGCACTACTACAGAATCTTGCCTCTGGTGCGTGGAGCCCTCAGTGCTTCATTTCTGTTTGATTTTTGTCTACATTCTTCTCATAATTATCTAGCTCTGTTATTTTTAGTTATATTAGAGATTGCTACAAGTATAAGGTGACGATTATGCGAAATAACAATATTTTTTCTTCAACATAACCTAGGGATGTCAAAGGGTCAAAGCATTTGACATCTCTAATAAGTCGGGCTTAATTGAGGTCTCGAGTTCAGTTACTTTGTTTTGACTAATCATTAGAAAACCCACCTCAAAAGGTTAGGACCGAGCATATAGGAAGTTTTCTTTTAACTGAGAAGCATAAATGGTAATAGTTTGAAGCGATGATGAAACATTAATATTTTTTTCATTTTCACCATAATCAAGGAATGTCAAAGAGTGAAAGCATTTGCCCTCTCCAATAAAAGACGTACTTAAGTGAGGTATCGGGTTCATTTAATTTGTTTCGACTACCCATCCAGCCGAGCGATGGCCGAATGGTTAAGGCAATGGCATTCTGTACTGTGGGCTCGAGTGCCACTATTGACATAGATGTTTTGTAGCCATTCGGAATCGGCTTTAAGAAGGTAAGTCTCAGTATAATTATCCCAAGTGTAACAAAAAATGACCATCTCAATGAACCAACCATTGAAAACCTATCAGAAAATCCCTCTCAAAAAGTCAAGTACGAGCATGTAGGATTTTCTTTTCCTGAGAAGGATAAAGATTTTTGCAATTGCTACAAGTGTGAGGCGATGATGCGATGTAACAATTTGTTTTTTCTGTTCCATCAAAACGAAGGAATGTCAAAACATTGCAAGCGCTGATACTTGATACTATATACACACACATACACACACATACACATACACACACACACACACACACATACACACACACACACACGCACACACACACACACACACACACACACACACACACACACACACACACACACACATATATATATATATATATATATATATATATATATATATATATATATATATATATATATATATATATATATATATATATATATATATATATATATATATATATATATGTGTGTCAGTAAACTGTCTGGATGATTTAGTATCAGCGCATGCATGCTGTTTTAGTTATATTACAGAAATGGAAGTATAACTAGAAGGGTATGAAAGCAAGTTTAAAACACAAATATGGAATACCCAAAACAGGTGAATTCGCAACCCAGAAACAGCATTTCATTTTTACAGTGGCAAAGGGGCACGGTGGCCTAGTTGGCAAGAGAAGCGGGCCAATGATCTGAACGTCCCTGGTTCGATGCTCGTCGCTGCAAATCCAACGCCAAGTTCACTAATGGTGGCCGGGGCACGTAAAATAGGTCGTGGCTGCAATGTCCTCCAAGTTCTCAAATTCACCCCTGGAGATGCGGGGTCAAGTGTCCCGGTCTCGTCACTTGACTCGGTTCAAAACTACGGGACCGGCCATTTAGCGAAGTTGGACTCCGACCCTTTTGGTGCTAATTCAAAACAGGAGCCGCACCTTCATCGCCCATAGCCTTCGGGACTTGATCTGATGTTGCTGTCGGTCAATTGGCATAAGCAACAACAACAACAGTGTGGCAAGGGTGAAACCTAGGTCCAAGGCTAGCTGTACGCTGGAGATGTATATTTTTGCTTTAAGCACCACCAAATTGTCAGGCGCTTTATGTATTTTGTCAGTCTATCTTTAGTTTTCCCTATTCTGACTTCTTCTCTTTTAAATGTTACAACTTTTTAAATTCTTCATCCTACAAAAACTTTCCTAAGGACGAGTGTCTACTCTTGCACCATTGAGCTTAAATGCCTAACAATTTAAAGTGTGAGAAACCATGTGGTTCTCTTCGTAAACAAAATTTCAAATAAAGGTTGAAATTTAGACTAGGAGAGACAGCACCAATATAAATTTATACTTATGTCCCATTCAGAAAGGCCAGGTGTTGGCTACCTAAAGTTTTCTTCCTTCGCCAATGAAAGGAGGCAAACTCCTTTTTATTCGTGTTTTAGAAAGTGCTCAAACATTTAGATTCCAGATTTGGAATTTAAAACACATTAATTTGCATGTACTTTGTAATGAAAGGTTATTTTCTAACGAAATTCTATGAAACAGATCAGCCTGTTTCAATCTCTGACAAAAATCGATTTCTTTTAAAAGGCTAAATTTGTTACATTTCTGACGGAACAATTGCAAAGAGCAGCTGAGAAGTTCCTTCAGTTGAACCGTAGAGTTTTCTAGGACAGCTGAACTCAGTTGATCAATAGGGAGTACAGAATAATGCTGCTTGATAAAGAAAGATAAGGAGTTAAAAATTAATCTTTGCGCAATTAATTTAATATTATCACCCACTATCTATTATCAAAGTACTTTATGTTTAAAGCCAAATAAAATGTCTTATAAGTCTGGGAAAAATCCTGAAAGCCCTTTCTGCAGGTAAAATTTCCCCTCAAACCAAACATTATGCTAAATAAAATGTTTCTCTAAGTGCAATAAATTATTTCTCGAAGTAAAGTATGAATATATTGCATATTTCAGCTAGCAAAACAATATTTGATATAATTAAAATAGTTTTAGTTCTATGTTTGCGTTTATGCTAATCCACAGATGAAGACTGAGAATTGTAACTGTCTGTATGTACTGGGTCAAAAATTGAAATTTTTTTATCCACTTTATTTCTCAGTCCTGTAAATTCCTCATTTAAGTGAATACATATTCCCTCCTTCGTTACTTTCTTAAAACAAGTTCCTCATTAAAATATTAGGCCTATGTCCATTACGATATAATATTACTCGAGCTCATACGCACGCGCACACACACATACACACATATACATATATATGCATGTATGTGTATATATATATATATGTATATATACACCACTTTATTTCCCTGTCCTGTAAATTGCTACTTTAAATTAATACATATTACCTACTCCGTTACTTTCTTAAAACAAGTTCCTCATTAAAATATGATGTCTATGCCTATTATGATATCATTCTTGCATCCCTCATTCTCTCACATACACTCATTTCAGCCAAAATTTCTACTTTGGCGTTCCTATATACAACTGCCCTTCTCTAGAACTTTTCTAAGCCTTTTGTTCTGAATCTGCGACCATAGGTATTTATTTATCTTTTCATCCTCTCGAGCTTCGGTGTAAAGGCATATAAAGATATTATCTCTGTGCAAGGTTCCTAAGAACTGGTGCTCGGCTTTTGTGATAATAAACTTTCAAATAAATTTCATCGGGCTTTTTAAATGTCTCTTTCTTTCAACATGGATTTAAACAATGTTTTCTATTTTAAAACTGAGGACCTAAAATATTACTCGAGCTCATACACACGCGCGCGCGCGCACACACACACACACACACACATATATATGCATGTATATATACATACATATATATATATACTAGCGGACCCGACAGACGTTGTCCTGTTCAAACGTTGTAATTCTAGCTGAAGTACCCGGCGATGCCCGGGATTTTAAGAATGTTTGTTAACCAAAATCAATTTAAAAATTAACACAGTATAAATAACATAGAAAAAAAAGCATACGAAATGTTATACATATTAATAATATGAAAACCCAATTAAAAATGTATAAATGTATAATAAACTCCTCAGATTTCAGCTATATTCGGTATTTCATCATAAAAAAGGTGAAAAAAATAAAAATAAATAAAAAGAATAATTTTAAAAAATAATAATTTTAAAAATTAAAATAAAAAAATAATAAAAGAAAACAAAATAATAACTAAATAATTAAAAAAATAATAAAAGAAAACAAAATAATAATTAAATAATTAAAAAAATAATAAAATAAAAGCTCAAAATATAAAAGCCTTAAAAAAAAGCCGAAATAACAGGTCTAGCAAAATTTACACAACTCTGGATTCGAACCCGGGTCGAGAGCATGGTACTTTCCAAATTGGCGACCTGCCGAACGCGCCACGATGACACGATATTCTAGTGAGTAAAGTGAAACATATTCGCTATTGGAAAGTTGTTGTGGGCTGGTACATGTTAGAGGAGTTTTTAGTCAGAAATAAGTTAGCAGGATAGAAGTTTAGTCTTTAGCTCTTCAATAGACACAAAGATATAGGCGAGGAGGATTGCAGTAGCGATTAAAAAAGATCTCGTGTCACTTAACGTGGTTGATTCGAATTTTCCATCGCGTGTCGAGAGTATCAATATGCCGTTGGATCTGATCCATTTTAGAGTATAAAATCTGACTTGAAAGATTATTATTTTTATTTTTTATTCTGGTTTAATACATGACTTGAAACTTTTTGATTTTATTCATTTTTATTTTTTCGCTCGCTGTTTGCTAACTAAACCTAACGTGGACGCCATTATCTAGAGGGGTGATTTCACAAACTGTAAAAGCTTCCATTTACCGGACGCACCCCCTTATAAATTGTTGGTTTTTTATTAATTAATTAAAAATATAAAAACATATTCTATCGGAGCAAATTGTGAATCTAAACCATTCTCGAATCAACTAAATTGCACACACAAAATTTCATAAAAATCAGTCCAGTCGTTTAGGAGGAGTTCAGTTACATACACACGGACAGAAGAAATATATATATAAGATATATATATATATATATATATATATATATATATGCATGTATATATATATATATATATATATATATATATATATATATATATATATATATATATATATATATAAATATATATATATTAGGGTGGAGCGAAAAAAATTTTTTTCCTTTCCTGTATCATCAATCATTGATCCATGGCCCAAGATGCAAAAGTGCAAAATTTCAACCTCTTTTGAAAATATCTTCAGGTGGCGCACTAGAATAGAAGTTTTCAAAAGTAGTATAAAAAGGCGACATTTAAAAAGGTGGTAATAAAACTCAATTATACATTTTATTTTTTTTTATCTGCTACGCAAATTAAATATATTATATTAAAAAGTATTTAAACAATAGACTCCTCCCTAATAACGTTTAAGTATCATTTTCAGAAGTTTTTTGGATTTTGTTTTTCGTGAAAATATTGAGATTTTGTCTCAAAAAGAGGCAAGTCTTGCCTAGCTTTTATCTTCGTTCCTATATAACCGTTTCTTGCATCTGAACCACAAACAGTTAATGCAGCCTCCGTTACTAGCTTTACACACCGTTTTACTGCCTGTGTGTGACAAGGAAACTTCTTAAAATACAGGAAATTGTGTCCTGAAGAAATCCTAGTCTTTATTTCTGTATCACTGCATTTAATCATCATTGGTGGTTCGGTAACATTTTCTTTCCACCAATTTATGAAATCGTAATAATGTGATGCTCTGATCTTAAGTTCAGGAAGCTGAAACACGCGTACCTGCCTTTGGTCTGTTCTCTTGCTTTTAATATTCTTCGAAGAGCTAGTTATCTTATATGTAACTCCTTGTCTTGTAACATAGCTAGCAACAAATTTTTAGGTGCGCAAAGAATAAATTTCGTTGAATAGTTTTTAATACAATTCTCTTCAGCGTGTCTCGCATATACGAAGACCTTCTATCCATATAAAAAACGCGGATAGGCCCATATTTACAAGAGGGTTTAGTCTTGATGTCAAACCAAGTTGGTGCGTACACTTTTATAATAAAATCGACAAGTTCTTTTAGGTTGACCGATGGTTTCGTTTTTCCTACATGTAAACGAAGAATCCAGTTTGCACTAGTAAGCCATCGGAAATGTGCTAGTTTTCCTGGATCTCTGTTAGCTAAGCTAGGCGGGATTGTGCCACCAAGAAATAGCTGAGCACATTTCCTATAAATATTTTTGATTGGTGCTTAATAATTCAGCATTAACATCCGACAATTCTGAACTTACAGCTTCAAAGGTCACCACTTTATATTCTAGGCACTTTTCAAGCCTTTTTCCAATGTTTCCTGAAAAACTATTTGGACCTGTCGTGGTACCATCGAGGCTGGCGAAAAGATGACGGAGTGGTAATTCATTAGCATGTAGTAGGCACACAAACCGCTTTAACGGTCGATAAAGATATTTTTCTAATAGTATAATGATACCGTTTTTCTGTCCTGTATTTACAGCAGTACCGTCCCATCCAATTGCCACCAGCGATGTATGAAATTCGGAACTTTTTTCTAGAAACTCAACTATAATTTTTTGAATCGTAATTGCATTACCCGAATCAAATGAAAGATGTCCTATGTACTTAGAATTAAGACTGAAGAGCATATTTCTTTGATTTCTGAGCCAGATTCTAAGTACATAGGACATCTTCCACTTGATTCGGGTAATGCAATTACGATTAAAAAAATTATAGTTGAGTTTCTAGAAAAATAATAATAATGTATTTAATTTGCGTAACAAATAAAAACAAATGAAAATGTATAATTGAGTTTTATTACCACCTTTTTAAATGTCGCCTTTTAATACTACTTTTCAAAACTTCAATTCTAGTGCGCCAGTTGAAGATATTTTCACAAGAGGTTGAAATTTTGCACTTTTGCATCTTGGGCCATGGATCAATGATTGATGATACAGGAAAGAAAAAAATTTAAAAAAAAATTTTTTTTCACTCCACCCTAATATATATATATATATATATATATATATATATATATATATATATACTATATAACTATATAAACGCCTGATCTTGACCCGGTGCAAATATGCAGGCAAACGGGATTCAAAGCCGTAGCAGATTTAGTGTTAACCAGGGTGCACAGAGTGCAGGCTGATTATACATATATACCGGGTGCGTCATAAATTCGTGCAAAGTTCAAAAATTCGTAATAAAAGAAATAATGCTCGGAAAATTTTTCTGTTTGCGCGAATAGGATTAGAGGGACATTGGATTTTTTCCCATGTATAAAAAAGTTTCCAAAAGTAACCGAAAGAGGGCGCTTTTGCGTGACCACATTAAGCCTGCATTGCAAGAAAGACATGCGTTACCTGTTGTCACCTTCATGCATGATGGTGCCCCACCCCACATTTCACGTGATATTAAGACGTTCCTGTTGGAATCTTTCACTGAAAACCAAGTTCTATAAGTTGCAGGTATAAGGTTCAGTGGCCCTCATGATTACCACACTTGACCCCGGGAAATTTTTAGTTGGGGGGATACTTAAAGTCTCATGTGTACCGGGGCTCCCCAACCACTTTGGTGGAACTGAAAAATTTCATTCGACAGACAGTCGCTATCATCGATGCTAGAATCCGCTGTAATGGGTTTAGTGACGAGCCTTACTTGCCTATTACCTTGTGCTGGTAGTAATGTTGAACATCTGTTACTTTAGAATAAATGCACAGTCTCATGTTATTGTGATCTGTTTGATTTTCTGTTTGAGTTTGCCTGATTTGCATACAACGTCTCAGTATGACGTGTGAGCGCCCTCTTTCGGTTACTTTTGGAAACTTTTTTTTTATTACATGGAAAAAAATCCAATGTCCCTCTGATCCTATTCGCGCAAACAGTAAATTTTTCCGAGCATTATTTCTTTTATTCCGAATTTTTGAATTTGCACGAATTTATGACTCACCCGGTATATATATATATATATATATATATATATATATATATATATATATATATATATATCGATTGATTTAGGAAACTTTGCATCTTACATATAAATACATAGACACGTTTAAAAACCAGAACTCTAAAATGCAATACTTATGTCCTTAGAGAAGAGAAATTATATCCTTAGAGAACTTTAAGCCATACTGATAACAAGAATATTAAATCAAAAGAGTTTATAAACTGACTCCCAATTAAAGAATTTATAAAATTTTAAAAATGTCATGTTAGACAGAGATAAACTGTACGCTTTTGTTAAGGATATGATGTAAATAAAACAGTTTTAAAAGATTTCTATAATTCAAATAAGAAGTTAATAACTTAGAATTAAGTTTTCTCTGAGTAACATTTTATTCCTCATTTTTATTAATTATGCTGAACTTACTGTTGTTTGTCCAAAGAGAGGCTTTATGTAAGAGTCAAACATGAGATTCTGTTACGAATTCAGCTACTTAAAGTCCTCGGCTGGGACAATTACCGCCTAGCAACGTTGGCAAGTTACAATGACTTGAAGCATACCTCAAGATGACGGAAATGGCGCTGCTCATTATTATATTTTAAAAGATACTAGATTGAAGCCAGACTCAATAACATTGTGCTGCTTGAGTCAATTAAAGTTGAGAAGCCCTCTGTGCAGATGGTAATATGAATCTTTCAACAATGCGAAAACGTGAAGTTCGTTGAAAAAGAAGAGAAAAGCTTAATTAAGTCAGCTAAGGGGGTAAATTCATGTTGCGAAGGTCTTGCAGAGGGAAATGAGTGAAATACACTGCAATAATTGCCTCAGAAAAAAAAGGAAAATTTTTTTTTTAATGTTGAAAAGTGCATTTTTAAAGGAAAATCTTAATTAAGAAAGTATTGAAGTTCATTATACGAGATAAGTAAATTAAACTCAAACTAGAAAGGGGCTTTATGGCGATTCTGGCAAAAAGTAAAACACACTTTAAATTGCTCATAAACATTTCTTTAAAAAAGTCTTCGGTAAAAAAAAAATTAAATAACATTTTGAAAGTTTAGCGGTTAATTTTCAGAAGAAAAACACTGCAGTAGGATACTAAATAAACTTTTTTAATTTAACTTTATTCTTTAGTATGTCCTATTAGATTCAATTTCAATATTTTCTTCTACATTATTTGGTCTATAAAAATATCCCTTACGATTTTTATGTAAATATTTTTTTACATCAATTGTATACATTGATAGTCGTATTTATTATAAATATATATACATATATTTATTTTTTTTGGCATTATTTGCATACATTGACCGTTGTATTTAATTGGAATGCACTCCGTAGCGAGGTGCGGGTTTTCAGCTAGTGTATATATATATATATATATATATATATATATATATATGGGGCCGTATTTATGGGATACATGCTATCCCACCCCCTAAAGAAAAGGCTAATATAGAACAGAGAGATGATAGGGAGTTTAAGTTGCCAGAAAACACGTCGTTCATAAAATAAAACGTTCAGTTATGGCAAAGATCGACAATTTTATGACAACGAAAAATTGTTGAGCACAATAGTTCAGTTGATTAAAATATTGCTTCATCATCTTTAACCAAGGATGAAGATGATATATACATAAATGTCAGAAAATGTACAAGAAGAGGTTAAAATATGTAACGGTCAGGAAAGGTAGTGTTCACTTTAAATGAATATAGTAATGAAGAAAGAGATCACACCGCTTATCAATGAAATGATCTCGATCATGTTTGAGTTCAACAATTTTGTTAGCTGCATTCATCCACATGATGTACACGTTACGTTGCAATTAGAATAACGTTCCTTTTAAGGAAATCTTAACGAAAAAATATATTATAACGCTTATAAATGTAGCGATCGTGAGTTCTTCAATTTTGTCAGCTGAGTGGATCATGCTGATCTAGGGGTTCTATACTAAGTTCTATACAAAATAATGATCCTTTAATTGAAACCTTAATGAACTACACCCGGCGTAAATACGATGGAATTTAGTTGCGCTTGCCGGGTTTCTAACTAAGCACCCTCAGTGCCAAATTCCAGCGTGCTAATCACTAGAATGTCCTGAACCCTTTAACACTTATGTCAGTTGAGTTATATGTTTGAGTTATATGAAAAACTTTTTATTAATTCAGAAAATGTTAAGGAACATTACTTACATTAAATAGTTCGGATTAGTTTTTCACGATTCATTAATATAATATTTAAACTCTAAGTTTGTAGTTCATTACAGTTGAAGGCGCAAAATTAGGTTACATTTGACAGATTACTCTAACCCAAGTTATAGTAAACGTTTAGTTCTGTTTGGTCTACGAGTTACACAGCAATAAGTATATTTTTATGATATTACAAAGTTTATTTACATTTAAGCGTAGACCACCATGGCATGGTTCTTTTCAAATTTCAATGGTGCCATCTGGAGGATATGAGAGGCATTTTTTGCAACATGAATCATACTATATATTAGTAGATTATTCATACTAGGTGATGAATCGTACTAGATGTTTAAAACTTGAACTGCAAAATAGGAGTTACTACTTTCTAATAGAAGAAAATGCATGCTTTAAATTTAGTATTACTTAATTAAATAACATTTAATTATTAGCATTTTCTGAAAAGTTAAGGGTGATCTAATATTACAGCATCTAATTATCACCTAAAATACTTATTTTTTTCTACTTAAGTGTTTGTGCGAAAATACAAAACCTGTATATAATTATTATGGATTTTATTATTTCTTCAGTAACTAGTAGAACTTTTTATGATTTTTTCAGAGGAATTGAG
Source organism: Dolomedes plantarius (assembly GCA_907164885.2). Lineage (NCBI taxonomy): Eukaryota > Metazoa > Arthropoda > Arachnida > Araneae > Dolomedidae > Dolomedes > Dolomedes plantarius. The sequence goes on along the minus strand of OU015490.1, from coordinate 178,119,533 downwards.
GATGCCCCAAGACTAGTGGGTGTCGAAACAGGTTAGGGGTCACCACGTTTCATTTGAAATTGCAGCTTTGTGTTCCTTAATGAAATTTTCAACATACGCCTAGTCCAAATCAATGACGCTTGGAGAAATCCATAACGCACCGTTTCTGCAACTTTAATCTGAAAATTTTCTCCGTTTCATACATTATTGAATATCGTCGCACAACCTCCCTCGAGCTAATAATCTTTCCACCTTTACCAGATTAACGCCGCTGATACCGATCTCCATCTGCATAGTTTTCTCGTTATCGTTTGCCCTTCTTTGTAATCGATGTTAATACCGGCGCGAGTATTTTAATCGATATTATCAAAAGAGGAGGGGGTGCTGGTTTATCAGGCGGGAGCGCGTAAATTTTTGAAAGGGTTCAAAAATATCTTGTAAAGCTGTTGAGATTCGACAGTTCCGAAATTTTTATTCAAGGAAAATACCGTCAAACTTCATAAGAAATACAAAATAATGTATAAGAAAAATGAAATAGTGAGTAGAAAATGTATGTCAAATCATGTATACAGGGTTCCTCAAAAAACCTTGACACAATTTAAAACTTTATACAAAAAAGTACAAAAGATAGAAACAAGAAATTCACATATGTGTTACCTTATATATTAGAGTTTTTTTTTCAGTATAGTCAAGGAATTTCAATATGTGCAACTTTTGTGGCACGGAGAACATCTAGTTGGTAATCAATCTCAGCCTATGTGCGTTCCAAAATTGATGCCGTAGCACATGAAATTGCAGCAATTATGCCTCTTTTGAGTTCTTCAACACTACAACCGATTTTCTAGGGCACTTCCCGTTTCCAGAAACTTTTTATACCAAGCTAGGATGTTTCTACACCTTGGAGTATATTTTCCAAATTTCGTTGCACTTGTGTAACATATTCCGTTTTTAAATACCAGCCAACACATATTGTTTTCTCTGATGGAGTAGCCATTTTACAACTTTTGCTTTCACGGAACAACTGGCGCCACCTACTCAAATTTTTTGACACAGAAAAAACTCTAACATATACCGTAACACATCTGTGAATTTTCAGTTCTTACCTTGTATACTTTTTTTTGTATAATTTTTTAAAATGTGACAAGGTTTTTTGGGACATCCTGTATATTGTTTCAAGAAGGTGATATTTTGCAACAATCGCTTTAAAATCGATAAATGAGGTAAAATCGATTCATCGAATCGATTTCCGTCGAATTTCAAAATCGATTCAATCGAATTTCAAAATCGATAAATGAGGTACAATTTTAAAGTTTAAGTTCTCCGCTTCTGGCGAATTGTTAATTTAGAATTTCACATTGTAATTGTTTGTTTAAAAATCGAAGTTAAAAATTGACTTTTGGCCTTAGAGTTCTTTACCTGTATGCGTCGACACGGCACTGTCAAATATTGTGCACAAGGAGGTTTTGTAATATAAATATCACACTTACCAAGAATTTGTGGCATAGTTAACTTTTAATATTGTCTACAAATATGTTTTGACGTGTACATATCTCATGTTCGCATGTTTTGTGTTAAGCTTCATCTACAATATTGAGTCCAAAGGTGTTTCGTAATCAGTTTATCCTTACGCACCATTGTTATGCGACAAATAATCAATGGCTACAAATGAACTGGTTCTTCTCTCACCCCACTACAAACCACCAACTTCGCTACAAAATTAATGGTATACTATTCGCATGCGAAATTTTCACTCGGACCACCTAGTAATCTTTGAAGATATAACTCAACAAGGCGTGGCAAAGGAGACTTACAAACGTAGTGTTCAGAAAATGAATCAGAATAATAAGATCAAAGAAATCGCGAAAATAGATCTCAAACATGCTTACAAAAGAGATTTTGAAACTTGCGTTTAGGACCACTCAACCACTGTGCCACAGCACTTTACTGCGACGCGAGATTCTCGAAGCCACTGCGATTACCCATGTCATAAGCGATGTCAGACAAGTAGTTCAATCAGTTCTACCTTCCTAGCGGGGACTGGCTGAATCAATGTGCATGATTGTTACAGTTCTGGACTGGTAACTGGTAACTCTGTACCATTACAGTTCTGGATTTTTAAATCTGGATCACGAAATGAGAGTAGTATTATCCTTTTTACGCCCAGATATAAATGAAGGTATAAAAAAACAACAAGCTCCAATTTCGCATCAAATGTAATTTATAGTTAAATAAACATTTTTTTTTTTACTTTGTAATGCAATTTTATTTTATATTTCAATGAAAATTATTTCGTATGCTATTTTTACAAAATGTATTATAGGTACACCAATCAATTATCCAAGTAGATTTTTTAAAATTGATCTTATTGTTAGTGTGACGCCAAATTTTAAAATTATTAAAAGTGTACAGTGACGAAAAAAGTTTGAGAACCACTAGTTTAGGATATATAAAAAAATTGTTAGAATGTTATCCAGTGATCCGTATAAATAAGTCGTTATTCTATTCCCGTTGACTTGGCATCGCATAAAACGCGAGAAAAATAAAGCTCACTTAGAGGTTCTGCTTTATAAGCTGTATACGTCATTTCAAAGTCAGTGCTGCGGGTGACTTTTGTATGCAGTAACGTAAAAAAGTCTAAGGCAAACGCTACCTTTTTTCCCGTCGACATATAGACTTCAGGTGTTATGGTGTTACATAAAGCGCTTTAATTATTAGGATCATGGGCGCAGTGGCCCAGTTGGCAAAGGCGCGAATGATCTGAAAGTCACTGGATCGATGATCGTCGCTGACTAATTCACAGCCGTGTACACTAATGGTGGCTGGTGCATGTAAAATCTGTCGTGGTTGAAATGTCCTCCAATTTCTCAAAATTACCTCTGGAGGTGTGGGGTCAAGTGTTCTGGTCTCGTCACTTGACTGGGTTCAATATTACGGGACTGGTCCTTTGGCCAAGTCGGACTCCGATCCTTGTGGTGCCAGTCAAAACAGAATCCTCATCTTCATCGCCCATAACCCTCGGGACTTGATCTGATGTTTCTGTAGGTCAAGTGGCATAAGCAACAACAACGATTAATAGGATCAATTGGATGATCTTTTTTATAAGTTATATACGTCATTTCAACGTCACTTCTGCTAGTGACTTTGTCTGCAAACTTAGACCACAGCGTAAAAAGCGTAAGTTTACTCTATTCCAGTTGACATATCGACTTAAACTGTAATGGCCACACATAAAGTGTTTTAATTATAAGACTCATTCAAAGGCTCTTTCGCAAGCCTCTACATGCCATTTCAACGTCATTGTTACGAGTGACTTGTCTTCAGAAATAAACCAGAGACTACGGCAGGGATTATTCTATCCCAGTCGAACTATAGACAGAGGAAATGGCGTAATATAAAACACCTTAACTAGTCTAAGACACCTTATCGAGTCTAAGACAAAGGTTTTTCTATTCCAGTCGACATTCAGATGGCGTTACAAAAAGAACCTTTTATTATAGGGATAACTCAAAGGATTTTATGTTATACACATCATTTTAACGTCATTTCTGCGAGTGACTTTTGTCTGCGGTGATAAACCAGGGCCGAGGAAGCTGAAGACAGAGGAAGCTGATTTTAACGTCATCGTGACTTTAATAGATTGTGACAAGGTATACAGGCGGCAAAATTTTGCCATTAGAAAAAGCATTCTTTGCTTATTGCCTATTAATTTATCAAAAGATAGGATTATTTGCAACGGATAGAACTGTTATAAATATTCTTTTTACTTTCTCGGTATCTTATTCTGAACTTTTACCATGAAAACTTTAATTCGTTGTCAGTTGCGATGACGTAAAGACAATTTAGTCTGATGTTTAGAACTAGAAATATAACAATAAAAATCATTTTACAGATCATTTTTTTCTGGTGATTTTTATATTAAACGACCAACGTGCGGCCGGCGTATAGTAGATTGCAAAAATTAGAATCACAAAAACCACTAAAGAATTAGTTCAAATAGGAGCTGTATTTCATACACTGCTAAAGTCCTTTTCAAGTCATTTTCACAAAGTGTCAACTGTCTGCGCTTACAATGGGTCAGAGATAATAGAAAGATTCAGTATTTAATTGCTCTCAATCCGCAGAAAAGTTTTAACGCCATGTGACCATCAGAACGCGAAAATGGACTACTGTGTGACCATGTGAAAAGTTCCTGATAAAAGTTATGAATCGACAAAAAAGAAAAATAAATAAATAAAGTTATGTAGGCTTGACATTCTGTGACGTCAACCTTAAATTTAAAAGGAAATACGTGAAGAGAGTTATTTCAAATAAACCTGACATCAGGTTAGCTTAAGCGGATAGAACATGCATCTACATTTCCAAGCCCTGGCAGAAAATCTTTTTAAATCTAGTCAAAACTGATTTTCTTAACTGCATAAAACTATAAGCAGTAATGAAATGCTGCTTTTCTTCTCAACCTTAATATCGGAGGTCGTGGAAAAGACGCCATCATAATGAGTATTTAAATTAGAAATCAGCATTCATTGGTATATGTTATAAATAAGAATCATGAAGACATAATTTTCCCTTGAACTTAGACTAAGATCTGTGCATTATATCATATTGAAAACTTAACTCACACAATAAAGTATTTACTTTTCCCCCTACAAAAGAATTTGGTTAAAAACTCTCGTTATCAATTCAACCAAATATTCCCACATCTCAGGAAACTTCCAAACTTCGCGTTAAACATTTCTCGGACGCTGGCTGCAGTTTATCGCTCTTTAGTCGAGGTTTTAACCGCTTCGGATCCGACTTTCCCCAAATCTCTCCAAAGGATTTAATCTAAATAAAAATTGACTTCTTCTAATCGAATTAACTCTGAAGAGCTCAGATCTACCTCTTGAGCAAACAGAGTCTCTTAGATTTGAATAAAATTAACATAAACCACCTCGCATAACAAGATTTTATTTAGATGCCTCGCAAAACACTTAAATGCGTCCCATTTAATGTAGAACGTGTAATTAAATGTAACTTTTCTCGATGCGTGTGTTACAGCAGGAAATTCCACAGGGACTGGAAAAGAATTGCAATCGAATTAGAGCCCCAGATTCGATAATTCTTCACTCTATAGTAACTTCATTTTAGCAGAATAAATAAATTATACTACAAGCGTCAGCGTATCGGAAAAATTCTGTTTCTGTGGGATAACAGAACTCGCTTAGGATATATACGTATAAATATCTTTTATTAGATACTTCCATGATTTTCAAGGGTCTATAAAATGCCAAATTGTCATAATAATTCTAACTAATAAAAGAAGGAAATAATTTCAATTTCAGATGTTGTTGTTATTCTTTGTTTGATAAGTTTAATATTCAGTGGTATTGTATATTCTTGCTCTTATCTAGACATAGCCGGACGATGGCCGAGTGGCTAGGGCACTGGCCTTCGGTACCAAAGTCTGTGGGTTCCAATCCCACTCTTGGCATGGACGTTTAAAGCCGTTTGGAATCGGCTTTACGCAGTAGGTCCCAGTCTAATTAGCCTAATTATTTGGCTTCGTGTGCTACGGTCGTGTAGCAAAAATTGACCGTAGCACACCAAACCAAACCTAATCTAGACATCAGTTGAGAATATTTTGCAGTCAAACCCGCTATTCTATGCTTTCCAGAAATATATGCTAGGCAGATTATGCATATATTATATAGATATTATGCACTGAATATTTTTTCCCCAATGTGGAGGCACTTGTCGTCAAACATTCTCCTATATTACGCCGCAATTTTACTGCCCATTTTATTATGGGGGCACCACATAGGCGGACAGCATTACCCCCTATGAAGGGACGACACAAACGGAGGCATTTTTCGTGGCGCGACGTCAGGATTCGATCCGAGCACCCTCAGCACCGAAAACCAGCGCGCTGTACCATTGGACCGCCACAAGCCAATATTTTTTTTTTCATTTTACGATGTATTCAGTGAATTGCATAATCTTCCACAGTTTGAATGTTGACTGCATTCCTGAAATCATCATAGCCTGTTAAGCAGTAACAGTTACCATATTCTCTGGGAAACATTTTTCCCCCAATGCGGCAGACGGTTTCTTGGACAATATCCTTACCTCTATAGTACACCGCAGTTTTGCTAGCCATTTTATTATAGGTGCACCATATAGGTGAATTTGTATTACCCCCCTATGTAGGGACGACACAAACGGATGCGTTTAGTGGCGGAACGCCGGAATTCGATCCGAGAACCCTCAGCACCGAAAACTAGAGCGCTGTACCACAGGGCCACCTCAAGCCCGGGGAGACATTGTAAATGTGGGTATATTGGTCCAGAAGTATCCTAAAGGTTAGCGCTGTTAGGCAACAATGTTGAGTCACCTAGATTCTTTCCCATAATCAAGTATCCAACAAGATTTCGATGTTTTTACCATGTTTTTATTAACTTGCTTTCTTTTGTTTGTGTGTTTGTCCCTTACAAATCTTGCAATTGATTTTTAACTAACTTCCCAACTAGCTAGACATTTGAAACTTTTAGAATAGCTCAGAACACGAGGACAATGCATTTTTTAATACTTTTAGCCATCTTTAAGCAGCATTAAATTAATTTTCAGTTATTTTCAGTTAATTTTGTTTTGTAGACTGGTGCAGCCATTCATCGGCCGGAACGGGAAAGAAAAGTTAAATGCAAGTTAATTTCCAATTAACTTCATTTTATTTCCAATTATATTCATTTTATTATTTTAGTTCATGGGATAATTCATCGAAAAATTTTTTAAAAAGTATTTATTAATACATAGAATTGTCAAGTTTATATGATTCAACAGGAAATTTAAAAACATGGTATATAAAAGTTCTTTTTATCTTGTAATTATTATAGGTGAATGTCGTCAATGTCTGCCACAATATATGAAAATATTCCATTCTTTTGCAATGTTATCCATTCAAAATAACAGATTCGATTCTTACTTCTTGTGGCTTGGGATGAGTTCTGCTCAACGCTTGCGTGAATAGCGCTCAGAAATTCCGTTTAGAGTGTAATCTCGAGGCTGCTATTGGATTCGCTCACCTCAATGTTAAGCTATGGAGAAAATGTATCTACTATTGGCAGCTGCAAAAATGCTGATAATCCAATAAAAATGGTATTTGCAGATAGCCTGAACTTTTCTGCCTCTTGCAACAGGATTCAGTTTATAAATTTGGTCCACCAAAGGAATTTAGGAGCGTTTAAAACACACTATAACAGATCCCCCCCCGAATAATTTGAATTTTTAAATATTATTTGAATTAAAAAAAAAAAGAAAATTGCCCCAAGGTGTAAATTTTTTTTTTCTGTTACGGAGTACAATTTTAAAAAAAAGTCTTTTAATCCAAGTCGGCAACCCTTGGACACATTTTCTCCATAGGTTAATATTGAGGTGAGAGAATCCTATAGGATTTATACACATCAGTATTAACGAAAACTGAACAGAAACATTTTTTAAACAAACTCTACATCGTTACTTCACCATTCCTTTGAGAAAATCTAACCGTTACTAACTTATTCACAGAACTACTGAAATTCGGCCCTAACTTTATACGCTTTTCTATCTTCTGGGACCACAAAACGTCTCCATAAATCAATCGCAACATCGTGATCGAATTTTCGTTCAAACGCCAAAGTCCCACATACAATCGTATATCTGGGAACTAAAAAAAGAGCTTTCTAAAAATATCTCCTAATTCATCTTCACCTGAATTTGGACAGAGATCCCTAGAGGACAATACAATGTTTAATCTCATTACCTAAGAGCCAAAAGGGAAGGAAAAAAAGAGAGCTGATTTAGTTCTGCAGCAGAAATCAGATTAAGCAATTGTTTCCAAGTTTCCCGCATCTTCCAATTAAGAGAAAGGTTTCGCACATCTGTTTTTTTCACAACCTGTGTGGAACAAACTGACCTGCTACAATAGAAAACGATTCTTTTTTTTTCAGCCAAAGAATGAACGATACAAAAAATTAACTAAATCATAAGCAGTCAAATGTTTTAAATAATCCGTGAGGAGTTTTTCGGAACTGCGTGTGGAAGTTAGGAAAAGCTTTCTTAATTTTTCAATTCGGGAATTTTTTCTGACATTTTATTCCTGAGGGGTTTACGGTAGATTCTTTTTTTTTTTCATCACGAAATTAAATCTTTTCCCCTTTATGTAAAGCCTTTTAAAATTAAATTTTCATTTATTGAACGCAGATAAAGATTGCAGAGAGAAATTCTACAAAAGTATTTTAAGCTGTAACTGAAAAAGTCTTTTATTACACTTTTAGAAGTTTGTTATACAATGTTATTTAGAAGTTTGCCCAGATACATGCATGCTGTACTTCTCCACTTATAGATATAAATTTACAATCGTGTTTTGTAAATATATAAAATACAGTTTCTCGCTAAACTAAGGGACTGTTCACATAGAATCTGTCAGCGCCAGCGTAAAATTTTTCGACCAATCATATACCAATCATTGACCCATTTAACTAATCTACGCCAACGGAATCTTTTAACGCTGACAGATTCTATGTGAACAGGTCCTAAGAGACCGGTTTTGAGAGGCGTAACCAACTTTCCCGACTGTAATGTAAATTTACCATTGACACAGTTGTATCGAAATGTAATGTGAAAGTTCTGTTTGTACATTATGAATAGTGTGGAACGAGTGTTGCGTGATATGGTCTTTAATTATAACACTATATATATATATATATATATATATATATATATATATATATATATATATATATATATATATATATATATATATATCCTGTGAAAAGAATTATGCGTGGTAGCTATGGCAGTTACGGTGCACTAAATACGCTACTAATCACATTACTTATGATTTAATCGTGCTGTTAATCAAGTTTTGAGGCTCCTGTATCTTTTTGTCTCTTTTAATCTTTTTTTTTACTAGTATTGTCTTTTAAACACGTTTCTCGTGATGCGTAATATTAGCTTCTTTCATATCCATGAAATACTCTCACCCGAATTTGTTATAAGACTCATAAGGGTGTTAAAGACATTCTGGAGGCTCTTTTTATCTCTATCTATTTTTAAGTCTCGTCTCTATCTGTTTTGGAAAATCCAAAAACATTTTAATTTACTCACATGGGTATCACTCTTTTATGCAACTAGACATCAGAGCCTTTCATATGAATAAAAATTTTCACTTGAAACCCAACGCAGTCTAAAATCCTTGTATTTTCTCCATGAACAACTAATGTTTTATTCAAACAAATGTGCGTAGCTATATTTTTACAATATTTACTTAAGCGCTTTAAATTCTTCACACTGGGCCCGAGGTAGCCTATCGGTAGCGCGTCGGCTTTCGGTACTCAGGGGACTCGGATCGAATCCCGATAAACACCATTAAATGCCTCCGTGTATAGGTCGGATATGGGCACGTTAAATCCGTAGACTGCAAAGTCCTAAGAGGACAATGGATGGGGAAGGTACGATCCCCCCAGGGGGCCGCTGGGGGGGATCGGTTAAAATTGAAGGCCTTATTTGAATAGTGGTACAACTCCATTCTTGTTCATTTTGAGATATAGAGCCTTAAAGTCTAATGAGTGCTGAGAAATGACAGAAGTATGATTTGTAATGCCCTCTGTTGGCAGCAGAAATAAGCTGGAGGTGTACCAGTTTAAAAATATGATAGAAATGACTTTATGAACACGAAAGTGAGCCTAACTCCATTTTTTTTAAAGTGGAGTTGGACCACTATTCAAATAAGGCCTTCAATTGTGGTAGCACCTAGCAAAGACTGACTCCGGGCTTTGTGAGGATATTATAAAACCGGAACTGCACTACTCAGTCCAAAGTCCATATGGACCTGGTCTGGAACATCCGGGCAGGGGACATTAGGAACAACAACAAACTCTAAACACTAGTTCTTATCCAAAAACTTACGATAAAAAATTATTGCTGTTCTAAAGTGTAATAAAATGCCATGAACGACAAAACCTATTGATTAAAAAGCAATCAAAGTGTCACGTGTTAATAACGCTCTTCTAAGGCCATTTTCGAAGTTAAGGCTATTTTGAAAGACTATTATTTGAAAACCATTGATTCTTATCTTTATATTTTACCACAAGGGCTATAATTATTATTTTCCAAATTAAGTGTTAACAATTTTAAACATTTGGTTTATTGTTCCATTACGGCGTTCTTTTATCAGATTACCCCCATGAAAGTCCCTGGTGTGCATTCTAGCTGTTAATCTCATTACTACAGACTGAAGTAAAAAGGAATTTTTTCTAGAAAAATCAGATTACGGGATAGTTGTCCCTGGAGACCACATTTGCCTAATTAAAAAAGGAACGCCGGTTTTGGAATTTTTTTTTATAAACATTTGTTTTTTTTAACTGGAAGGCTTCTTTTTTTACAAGAGAGTGGAGGCTCAAATGAAATGAGTTTAACAATAAGCGTTTGTGGGACATGTCTGTCTCACAAAAACCATTATGACTTGATTTAAAAAGGGATTCATGCCTCGTTAAAGGTACGCCTCGAAGCCCTGAAGGTGGGTTTGACTTATATTAAGACATGCTTTTTTTAAGTTCTCATCTTCGCAAACTTTTTTTATTATTATTAATGAGTGCTGATCAAAGCATTGTTATTTTTTATAAGGCTTTTTTATTGTTTTTTAAATGTCCTCGAAAGCATATTATTAGGTAATTAAATCTAAGAAAATGTAATTGTAATGGCTAGTATCCTGTTTAGGGCATATTTGAATACGAAAAAACTGTTTTCAATCACTTTCTTTTCATCCTAATTCTGTTCAGTTATATGAGCATTCACTATTAATATTATTTATTACTGGTATAAAATACGATGCATTTATTTTAACATATGATGAATGTGGGGAAAATATTAGTTCCGAACTCCCCCCTTTATAACATTTAAAAAAAAACTTTAATGGCAAGTTTCTGGACAACTGAGGCAAAAAACATTGAAAAAAGAGAATAAAAACAATGCACAACAACAAAATTCGGCTACAGTAATAGTCTATGAACTCAGTAAGTCCCATGCTTCCCAATAACGATCGAAAAGGGGAAACTTTCGAAGAGTAGGACATACACAGGAATTCCTCGACTTAGACCGCTCGCACTTACGAGCGAAATTTTTAAATAAAAATATTTTTTTTCTCAAAAATACTGTTCCTCGAATGTACAGTACATACCTATATGTATAACATAATTATTAAAAAATATGATGCAATATTCTGCAATACGGCAAAAATTTATGACGCAATAATAAAAATGTATGATGCAATAATTTCGATATCCACAGGATAAATCAAATAGACCTTCATTGGGTTCAGAAATGGCTTCAGCTTTTCACAATATTAATAAAGGACTACAACAAATAGAAGCAATGGATCCAAATGAAGAAAGATTCACAAATGTAAATCGTCGTATTCGGGAAAATCTGGCTTCCTATCAGACAATATTGTAGAGTAATGGAAGTATGGGGTTATTTTTCCCAAGACCTCACAGAGTGCACGACACACAGCTGCGTGTTTATCGGGGGTATTTTTACCAGTTCCCACCGTTTTTGAACACGGGGGTGATTAAAAAACGATTCCAAGAAATGCCGCCAGAGTTTTGGCCTGAAAGTTAAGCCCATGCATATCGGGTTTTCAAGCAAGCGTCTCCCACCATAGTCATAAAGCTGTCTTTTCTTAGCGATAGCTTGATGCGAGTTGACATCGGTGGGCCATAAAGATGGCTTAGCTATGGATCGCTACGAAGAATTGTCATCGATAATCTGCCGGTCCCCCCGGTTTTGGGAAAGCGATTTCTAAGAAGACGACCACCGAGTTTTTCAAGCCGAGAGAGAGGCAGAGACTTTGTGTTTTGAGGGAGATTGCCATGTAACATCGCCTTGAACGGACGTGTTTTTTAGAAGCTCCTGTTTTAAGACCATGGGTCTGGGAGTGCACACTGTGAATCTGCACTTAATTTAATCGATCATGTTGTAATTGTTTAACGTTTAATTTTTTTTGTAAATAAGTGTTCTTGTTAAGTTTTTGTTTTAAAAATTGGCCTTTGCATTTAAATTAGGACTCTGTCTTTCTTAGTCATGAATTCAGAAATAGTAATTTTAAAAATGCCTGAGAGAACCTTAACTTGAACCTTAACTGCCTGAGAGTGCCTTAACTACCTATCGTTATGCCACAATATACAAGGAAAAGAAAACGCAAACTGTTCACACTACCTTGGATAACTTTGTTAAAAAAAACTTTCAACGTATCTTCTGTCGCAAATTCTGAACCAATGGGTTGTACTAACATAATAAATCATGAGGACGAAGAATAATTTATGTCTTCTAAATGCAATGTATTTTAAATTACGTATGAAAGTAAAAAATATATGTATTTGCATATACAAAAAAAAAATGTTTGAAACTCGACTTACGACCAACTCAACATACGACCAATGTCTCGTAAGTCGAGGAATATCTGTATATTCACTAATACTGATTATGTAATTTATGACATATATATCCACTAATTTTGATGAAAAGTTAAAAACGCAGTGTTTTTCTTCTTCAGCCACACATTACGCGTCAAAAGGAATATTGGCTGTTATTTTTATAATCTATCAACTAAAATAACTTAAAATAAGACCAGACGTTTTAAAGATAGAAATGTCTGGTCACTACCACAAACCGTCACTCTCCAAAGTCTCTTTGATTCCAACTCGTTACATCCTTGATGTAAATTGACTACGCATCTTGATTCCAAATGTTTATTGTATGTAGCATCGCGTATCTAGACGTTAGCAGCGATCAAAAGTCTGTATGAAAAATATCCGATCTGAAGGGGTTTTCCGCGATAATACCACAGAATTTTAACACAGAGTTCTTTCCTTCCGACATTTATTACAATATCTTAGTCTATCCGATTATGCTGATGGTACATCTAAACGAAGCAGTATAACACAAAAATATCCCACAATTATTTTGTATGATAAATAATGAGGGCATGAAAGAACATGAAGATGTGTGCACGATAAAGAATTGCTAGATGAAATTTGTAAAACTGTACTTAAGAATGTCATTTGCAGTTACCGTATCGGATTCCTTGCACGCATAAATTTCAGCCCTATATTGCAAAGAATCGCAAAAAAAAAGTTTGCAGTTTCTATAATCTTCAAATTCTACCAGATATTCGTAACGCCTGGTCAAAACTTTGTATATACTTTCGGTTTGAAGATGGTGGAAGCGCACGTGACTTGAAATCATACAAAAAGTTATGAAGTTCGGTAGAACACTTACGTACGTACTGTCACCAGGAGAGTAGCTAGCGCGCTGTAGACAATTTTCTCCTAGACATTTGGATATAAATCCATTTAGGACTGTAACTCAAGGATGAGAACATTAAATGCCAATAGAAAATAATGTTGTTTTACGTTAAACTGTCCCTTGAACATGGGTTCTGGTTACGCCTCAGGTGAAATGCACAGGACGTTTAATGAAAGAAAACCGTACTTTAATAATTCGGCTTTTTACCTTGAGAATTTATGATTAAAAACATAAGAAATGACTAAATTGTTTACAGTGTTATAAGCTCGAACTTTCCTTATTAATTTTTGTGAAATAGCAACAAATTAAAGGGTGGAGTGATGCCCCTCCCTCTCTCCACACACACACCATTTAGTAGATTAAATGATTAGGGTCTCAGAGTATGATGAACGAAATACCTTTTCCAGGTGAAATATGCAAAATTGTAATAAAGTGTTTTACAATGTGTGTGAATTTTCTCATTACTTGGTGCAGAAAAAAATAAAAATAATAATAATAATAATATGATTTCGGTTAAAGCAGGTAGTAGTAAGATATTCTGGTACGTTTGATAAATAATTATTTTTAATCACTATCGAAAAAAACAAATAGGCACTCGTGCTAGAAAATACGCATCGGACAAGATAAAAAACAAACCCGAGCACAAAATAAATTCAATTGTCGCTGTCATCAATTCTAAAATTATTTATTACCATCTATCGGCAGGAAGATCTCGCTTTTCTTCCCGATAAAGATCTGAAACACGGGCTGATCTTTGAATCAATGAGATCTGACAGCACAATCTCATCAATGAACTCCAGTGACATGAATTATGGTTTCAGCTAGTGACGCATGTTGAGCTGATGATGACAAGAAATCGCAATAATTGCTACCACATGCTGCGAGTGTAAGATGGACTACAGCAGAACGCTGTTTGTTGATATCGGCAATGAATAGGAAAATGCCAATGGAATGCTGTAATGATAATGAGCGATAAAATGACATAGTTTGATTTATTCGCAGTCAGTTGAGACTAAAGCACACAGGATTCAATCAGAATTGTTGCCAGTAATCAGAAGCAGTGAAGGCAATTAAAGACACCAGAAAGTCTTCCTTTTTTACTGATTAATAGGTAAAAAATATGTAAATTATTAAATGATGAAAAAGAAAATTATTAGTTATTTGATACAAAACAAAGGTTTAGATAGTTCTTGGTGCATTGTAAATAATATGGATTATTAGGCGAAACTTAGGATGTGTTATTAGTATAAAATTAAAATATTCGTTATTGAAATTTCAAGTGTACAAACTAAATATATTTATAAATGCTTACTTATATGATGCCAATTGCATTAATTGAAACCATTAAACGTCTTTTATTTCTTCACAACTTTTAGGATAACATAAGGAAATTCTACAATAAATTTTTAAATTGAGATAATTTCTTTACTGCAAATTTTTATTGCCAGTTTTACAGCAGGATCATTATTAAACTTATATGAATGGAATGATTTAAATTTGAAATTAAAATTTCATGAAAGTGCCTCTAACATTACCGATTAAAATTATTACAAAATAAAGCACCAATAGAGAAGTATAACTCTAGGCCTTTTGGCTTAATTCTTTGAGAAAACATCGGAGCTACATTCACTTAGTTCCACGCTATCTCTTTTGTCTTTTTTGTTTGTGCAGGTTATCTATCTTCAGTTCGTTCTCATCTGGATTATGCATAGCTGAAGTTTGTGACAAATTTTAGGAATATAGAACAGAGATAGAGAATAGACTCGCTGCTGAACTGAGGTGACTCTCGTCAGTAAAGAGGAATTTCCCCCACTGCCTTGGTGGCCAGTACTTGTTCTCTTTGCACCACTGTAGACGGTGAAGCCGATGGATAGGTGTTAACGGTATACAGTGTACGGACTGGCTGGAAAACAATCCACCCCGATGGAGTCCTCTAGCCACTGCATACCACTAACCTGACGTCCGGAGCTGCTCTGCAGCTGATTTGCAATGGCTGCCGCTGCCTGCCGACGATCTGTCTTAGTCTGTACAACTATAAAACGATCCTCAGTCGCTGTTTTTCGCTGCCGAGCTCCCCTAGCCCATCGCACAGCTGTACCTGCAGTGTCGAACACCGTCCATGCCCGTGAGACGACACTACGGGTTGACATTGAACTCAGCGGCCACACTTCCCAAATTTCGAACATCCTCCACCTTCCCATTGACTCTACCACGTATAAAATTGTCAAAATGTGACCTAGTGGTAATTTTATGGTCTGCAATACGGGACGAAACTCACTGAACGTCTATCACGATCGTACGCACCTTTCGGAAACCTGTTGAGAATTCCGTAACTTCTGCTTTTATCATTTAATCGCTATGACCCCACCTCTGGAGTCACGAATCCAAAATTTGAATATGCACCAGGTATCTACTGAATGTCCTCGGTTAGGCAAATCGTCACTAGTTGCTTCGTTTAACTTTCAGTTTGTAGCCTTTAAAAATAATGGTGTTCCTTAATCTTTGCACACCAGTGTATTATAAAGTCCCACTTCATAGTTTCTTTTTTTAGTTTAACGCTTAGGTTTGTTCCTTAAAGTGTTCCTAAAAAATTTTTAAAGTCTGTAAACATAGGAAAATTCAAAAGTTTGTCATGCTTATTGCTCTCGTAGGTTTCTTAAAATAAAGTGAAATAATATAGAAATTGCATGGATTTAAAACATTAATGCAGAAACTCACCAAATTACAAAAGGATTAGAGCCAACTCAAGAAATATCCTCGTGTGTTCGGAAAGTACACTTACCTGAAAAAGATAGAAATTAGGAGTTAAATAAAGCTTTTAACAAAACATCTGTTTTTAATCAGTCACATTCCCAGCCACAAGTCCCGACAAGTGACCCAGTGCAACAGCTAACATGAGAGACACAAGTCAGTTTTCTAATGTAGCCTCAATCAGATTGTGTCCAACATTAATTTTGTGGCAGTTTAAAACTTATGAATCACCACATTTAGTGTCAGTTACAGCGTTGTGGGGTCGAGCTGGGGTGGAAAGCAGGAAATTGCTTGTGACAGTGTCAGTTTTGGAAACGGCTGAATTCGAAGAAATCTGTTAAAGGGGGGAACATCAGAAAGAACGGCGTGAAATGAGGTTATTGCGTCAAGTGACGCGTCACGGGTATGAAATTTTACATCGGACGAGATATTTTGGAAAGCGTTCCAACTATAGTTAAGACAGTTGATTCGGGGAAGCTTTCTCCACCTTATTTCTCAATTCAAAGCTGCCAAGTAGCGACCATATTGAGTTAATTGAAAGCATGAGAGACTTTTTCTGTCCTACGTGACTGTGGGGCTTGCATTTAAGAATGATCATTCTTTCAAAAAAATTATTGAAGCACCCTGAAGAGGTAGACACTACATTAACTCTAAATCCTCATTTATCGGGCTGGATGTATATTCACTGATTTTTTCTTTTCAAAAAGTCAACGTTAGTTATAGAATCTTCCTGGTGGCTAAAGCATTCATAAAAAGCCAAATGAGTGAAATAAAATATAATATCTTCAACAAAACTGATGAGGAAAGAGTTTCCCAAGAATGCATGCATGCAATATTTTTAATAACAGCCACTAAGTTTTTCCATGTCTCGCAACTGTATATCCAAGTTACTCCAGCTTCGATAATATTTATTCTACTAGGTTTCAGGTTTTGATTTATTTTTCTCGAACTAACACTACTAGTTTCTCATTTTTCTCCTTCATTCTCAATTATTTGTTTTGAATTTTTTCAATGGTTATATATATATATATATATATATACACGCATACATACACGCACACACACATATATATGTATGTATGTATATATATATATGTGTGTGTGTGTGTATGTATGTATGCCGCCCACATGGTGTAGTGATTAGCGTTCTGAGCTGCCACGCAGTCAGCTTGGGTTCAAATCCCGAATACGGCTTGGTCGTTTCCGTGTCGTCCCCCTCATAGGGAGCAATGCTGGCTCACCTATACGGTGCTCCCATAATAAAGTAGCCTGTAAAAATAGCGGTGAATAACAAAGGATGATTGTCTAACGACAAGTGCTTCCTATATATATATATATATATATATATATATATATATATAGAGAGAGAGAGAGAGAGAGAGAGAAAATTGTCTATGATGGCCAGCAATGGTCCAAAAAATGGGCGTTTTTAGGGGTGGCCGTTTTGAGGGGTTTCTTCCATAGCATTGGCACTATAGAATCTGTAATCGGTTCTGAACAAAATATGGATATTTAGATGGGTGGCCAGCTGGAGAAGTTTTCCTATATATATATTTATATATATATATATGTGTGTGTGTGTGTGTGTTTAACAAATTGATTTATTTTACCCTAAATTCAATCGAAGACTGACATAGACTGACGTAACATCCTAATTGTGCGCAATAAATCGTGTACGAACAAAGTTCCTTTCCTTCCCTGTAACATTTCCTTTCTTTGATGAATGGTACATTTTAATGCCATATACCTTCCAACCGAAAAAGAAGCCGTGTATATCTCGATTTCGCGTGCTTTAACTGCGAGCCCAGGATTCAGTATCTGGGTCGCGTGTTACAGCAAATGTGGTCTTCAGTAAAGAGCGATGACTGCCACAAAATGCTATTTATGTCGGACATTTTTCATCAGACAGATTTATTAAACAGTGCAAATTTCAGAGGATCATGTTTCCAATCTCCAGATAATATTTCACTTGCCGACTGTTTTTGCGCATGGTGGATACATCATATTCAAATAAAACTAAGTCATTTTAACATACTTACATGAGTGACATTATCAATCATTTCCCAAGTTCGTATGTTCTTTGATTCCAACTTTAGGAGAGCATATATATATATATAAATAAATATATATATATATATATATATATATGTATGTATATATATATATATATATATATATATATATATATATATATATATATATATATAGAGAGAGAGAGAGAGAGAGTAATAATAACGTTAGTAAAAAATAATATTCAATGCTTAAACAAAGAAATTAATCTTACTCATTTCAATAGGCTCTTAGTTTTAGTAACTAAATATAATTATATAGTACAAAATAATAGTATTTACTTACAGATTAGAGGTGTACCACAAGGTGGAAATGCTTCCAGTATGCTAGCCAATTTATACTTACATTTTTTTAAGTTGATAATATTAATAATATTGATAATAGTAACTACCAAATATTTAGATATATTGATGAGATAATTGTAATAAATAAAAGTAATAATAATATAGCCTTAAATTTTTACCCTCTTAATCTAGAACTAACACAAAGTAGCCACGATAAACTTAATGTAAACTTTTTAGATATAAACATAAAAATAAATTCTCATAGCAATTTTACTTTTGATCTGTATGATAAAAGATCAGAATATGACTTTAATATTGTTAAATTACAAAATTACTTAACATGCTTACACAAATCTGTATTTAATAATATTATTGTTAATCAACTAGAAAGAATAAATAGGATTTGTTCTAAGGACAATAGGCATAAGGATATTATAGAATTGTTACTAGTGCTAAAACGTAACTATTACCCTGATAGTCTTTCGAAGCACATAATTGGTTGTTTTAGATTTAATGAATAGCATTTTCTGTTGCTATTAATTAGTAATACAAAACTAAATGATAAATGATAGTAAATAACTACTAAAAAAGTAAAATAAAAAATAAAAACTAGTGTAATTATAATAATAAATAATAATAACTCTTAGTCATAATAAATGTCTAAGTTAACTTAGGTTATTTGGTCCTATAACACAGTTTCCTTAGTAAGTCTGCTTCTGTGTTTCCATTTGCTCCATGGTTGCAATTTTTGTGACGTTAGTCTTCTTGCGATCTCCTAATCTTAACTTCCACTTTGCCTGGCGCCGGTCTTGGTGTTCTATGATAAAGCAACTGAATATTCAATTCTTCTGTTTCTTATGGATTGTACGGTATCTAAGTATGTTTATTGCTCAGATCATACTTATTAGAAACAATCCAATGGTTTTTAGACAGTATCGGCACCACTGATGAAAAGATGCTGTCAAAAACCTATTTTTCACTTATATTTTCATGTTTTTAGTTCCTGGTTGTAGTGGTTTGGAGCATATACTGGCTTTTCACTTTCAACTTTGTCTTATATATATATATAAGTAATTTTATGTAATTTAATATAAAATACATCTATAAAATCCAGCATATTTCGTGTAGCTTAAGTTAAAAATACCTATAACTCAGTCGACTTTAAAGCAATATAATTCCTTTTACTTCTTTTCATTTAAGGAGAGTAAGTGCCTGTTCACATAAAATTCGTCAGCGACAGTGCAAAATTTTTTAACCAATCATATACCATTCATTGACCTATTTAACCAATCCTCGCTTACGGAATCTTTAACGCTGACGCTGACGGATTCTATGTGCACAGGCCCTTATTCTGATAAATCTGATGCTATTATGCACTGTTTTTAATGAACAGAATTACATACTCTAACTTAGAACTTTAGTATAATACAGATATTATTAGCCAATTTATTTTATAAAGTTATCACCTTAAAATGACTTTATTTTAGGCACCCAAATAAAAATGGATGATTTCTTGATAGTACGAGTCCGGGCTTTTATTTGTAGCTGTAATATTTCGATATAAAATTCATACAGTTCTAACAATAAGCCATTAAATCCAACTCGCGATTTCTCAGATAAAGTCCGAAGGTGGTTGATATGAAATACTACTCTTTCTAATCTAAATGATTTACAAGAAGACTATGAATTCCGCTTAAAGAAATGAAAGAGCCATGCAAACAGTTTTCATTTCAGAAATACAAATTATTTATTACGAACAAATGAACTTCAGTGTCAGGCAAAAAGGACTCTCTAGGCTTAAAGGGAAATTGATATGACTGAAGGCTCATTAATGAGACTACCTTTTCCATCTTCCGATAAAAAAATCATTTGATGAAATTTCATCCCTTGAGATAAAGATTTAATTACCAGTTAATAATTTTCAACTTTTTCAGTTACTCGTTTCTTTGAATTCGTCGCTGAAGATCTTGCCCTCTTCATAGACAGGGGTCGAGTTTTGATTTGATGCCCAGGTTTTGTTACATGATGCTCTGATAAGGGCAATACTCAATGCCTCTTACGAACAAGTATATACTTAATGGAATGTCTTTTTTCTTCCTCTTGGTTCTACATAAAGAGTGTATTTAGGAATAGACAGTTCGGGAATTTGACAGTTTCAAAGCAACGTCAACCTTTTAATATTACAATATAATAAATTAATAAAGGCAATTTATCTACGTATTACTGATGTTTGAATATTGGTGAAGTTTAAAAACTACCTCAACTTTGATTAATATATATATATATATATATATATATATATATATATATATATATATATATATATATATATATATATATATATATATATATATATATATGTGTGTGTGTGTGTGTGTGTGTGTGTGTGTCTAATATCTTAAATATTATGCCCTCCATTCTAGCATTTAAACACCCTTTCCTAAATCCAGTCCCCAGTAATAATAATTTATCGCTTTAAAACCCTTAGCTACAGAACTTAATATGAATCGTATGCCTCTGCATGTATACACGTGTATATGTCCGATTTCAGGAGTGTGTTAGTTTCGCGAGCCCCAAAATCTGCTGACCCTACAAATATTAGTCATATGTCTATCTCGTCCTCTCGCGTTTAATGTTGAAAGGTGATATTATTCCGAGCCGCTCTTCTGGAAAGAACGGATGTACTTTTGCTCTAATAAACGATGTACTAAGAAGTTTTGCCCTATTACATGTAAATCTAATTTTCATTCCTTTCGGGCTGAGTCTAGCTCCAGCCATGTAAATATGAGCGAGTTTTTCCTTTCAGGTTATAAATGAAGGACATGATGTAATGGGGATATTACACACACACACACACACACACACATATATATATATATATATATATATATATATATATACAATGGAACCTCCATATATCGAAGTAGCAAATTGCAGGAAAAAAATTCGATATATAGAAATTTCGATATATATAATTGAGTTTAGTTTTATCATAATTCTCCTAAAAGAAAATTAAAGCTAATTTTCGTATGCGAAACTTCATTTCTAATTTATATGCGAATCCCATTAAATGAAAGTTAATAACTAAAAAATGAATTAATATAAAAGATTTATTGAGTACTACATATCTTTAAAATAACAATAATGCAGACAGTGGTTACAATGATCACAGTTACATTCTTTTAAAAAAAAACTATGAATATCTTGCTTAACAACCAGTTTTGCGAAAAGTTCAAAGAAATGTTCGTATTTATTCAGTCCACTAAAAACTTCATCAGGGACATTTTCCGCGAATTGAAGTCCACGACGAATTGTTTCAAATGCCAAAAATTGGGAGATTTTATTCTAAAGTGGAATAAAATCTCCCAGTTTGTCTTGAAAAAAATTTCGATATATAGAGATTTTTTCGATGTATAGAAACAATTTTTCTACGCAATGAACATGGAGATTCGCTAAGAGTTCGATATATAGAAAATTTCGATATAGGGAAGTTCGATATATGGAGGTTCGACTGTATATATATATATATATATATATATATATATATATATATATATATATATATATATATATATATATATATATATATATATATATATATATATATATATGCACTTTAAATAAAAAGATGTAATTATTGTATGAGAAGTATCGCAACAAATTGTGAAACATATTCATGGGTGTTTTATTTCTTTTGGGTAAACATCGAAGTTTAGTACAAGAGTTAAGTCAGCCCCGACTCGAAAAAGTTTGAGAATTAGTGGACAAAAGACTATGCGCTGTATTTTTTTCTTACATCACCATATATACTATTATATAAACTAATAAATTAAACATAAATATGTTTACATTTGTGTGCAGTATAGTTGCATTGTGTAAAAAGTATCTTATAAATCGTAATATAACTTAAGGAGTCTGAATCTTAAGGAATGTCCTTAAGTTTGTATTAAGGTGACTCGTTATCCTTACAACGGAATCGTTTAACGGGCGAAACCTTATTTTGCTATACGAATGCCAGGCAAAAAATATGCTAAATGCCGACAAATTCCAAGCGGGTAGGATCGGATCGGTAAAGACACGGAGTTGAAATGTCGCTTCCCAGGGTCCTGAAGCGGAACTCTGCGGGAGATAACCATCTCCGAGCTCCGGCCCCGTCTGTCAACGGGGTTTTAGCTAACACAATCCGACAGCTTAATCTTGTAAAGATGTCGCAAAAACTCGAAGGCAATGTGCTTTCGCTTACCGCCACGTTGGAGGCACAACTTCGGCGCTCTTGCGGTCACATGATGAATGAAATAAGTTTATTGTTTGTGACAGCTCGAAGTCGAAAAATAGATGCGTTCTAGGAATGCCGACGAGGGTCTTCTTGCGTTGCAGCCGTTCCCGGGAAAAGATTCCTCGATAGATGAAACGCTGAATCATACGATACCTTCGAAGATAAAATTATGTTCAGGTTTAGTTTGGCCAATGAACATATCTGATAAAGAATTTTAGGTTTTTTCTACGGACGTGAAATATAACGGTTATGCTGAACGATGTGGTCTTATAGATACAATGGCACGACCTAAATACATTTGAGAGACGAGAGCAGTCAATGAAGAATTAAATCAGTAAATTACAATAGTGGCAAAACCCCGGGCTTAGAGTGGACTCGCTCAATTTCCATCTAAATAATTATCATAAATTTGTTTGAGACATGCATACAAAAGTAACTTGCGTTTTGCAGAAAAGAACATTTCATCTATCGGGAAAAGATTCCTCGATAGATGAAACGCTGAATCATACGATACCTTCGAAGATAGAATTATGTTCAGGTTTAGTTTGGCCAATGAACATATCTGATAAAGAATTTTAGGTTTTTTCTACGGACGTGAAATATAACGGTTATGCTGAACGATGTGGTCTTATAGATACAATGGCACGACCTAAATACATTTGAGAGACGAGAGCAGTCAATGAAGAATTAAATCAGTAAATTACAATAGTGGCAAAACCCCGGGCTTAGAGTGGACTCGCTCAATTTCCATCTAAATAATTATCATAAATTTGTTTGAGACATGCATACAAAAGTAACTTGCGTTTTGCAGAAATAAAATGAAAACAGAAGACAGAAATAAAGTGAAAAGACTGTTTTCAAGTGAAAAAAACCCTTAGAAGAAGGATTATATTGAAAGGAATTTACGCAACGGTAGCAGTATTGTCGAGTCATAGTAAGGAAAAAATGTTATAAAATTGACCAGGTGTTAGAAAATAAAATATAAGAAAAATGTAGGAAGGAAAAAGGAAAAAAAACGTGAGAAAAGTAGAGACCCAATAAGGTTTGAGAAATTTAATAAAGAAAATATTATAGCCACTAGAAAAAGGTTTTAAGACGTAGGTGGAGTTTATATGGATACGAAAATATTATGATTGGAAGGTAGAAACATATATGAAAAAAAGTTGAGATGAATATTAAGAGGTAGAAATGAGATTTTAGAGAGAGAGAGAAAGAGTTCAGAGTTAGACACGATTTGACGCAGAGAGTGAGTGGCCTTTAGGCCCCGATCTGGGGTGTGTTGCTTTCGAGCCGCCCTGTGACAAAGATAGAGCGATGCAGCTTCTCTTAGCTAGCCGATATATGGGGTAAGTCAGTCTTTAATTTAGGTTGATATTTGACAGTACTCTATTTTTTTAGATTTAGATTTAAATTAAAATATCCCTTTAAATGATACAGACCTACTAGGGTGAGGACACACATTAATACTTAAGAATATTAATCATTTTAGCAGATTATTAATTATACATGTGGCTATGAGAGTAGTAATCATTTTAATACTGTATAATTTAATTGTTTATTTGTGTAATAAATATTTTATTGTTAATTGTAAATATTGGTCCTCATCATTTAAAAACATTTAGTTGTGTCTATCTTTTCTACAGAAGACAGAAATAAAGTGAAAAGATTGTTTTCATTTTAATGGAAACACTCGTATATTTATGAGGCCACTACAACAATTAAATTGGAAAACGTATTAACAATAGTTGAAATTTGGATCTATTTATATTTAAAACTGATTAGCTTGCAACCTTCTAATGTTCATTATTTTACTTTCATTTTCTTTTATTTGCTATATTACACCTGTTCTTAGTGACTATTTATTTTTATTTTGCTTTTTAAATGATTAACCATACGGTCATGTGGTTATTAACTGTGGTCACAATACTAAGACTCGTGTCACTTACAGCGTTGTTTTTAAGCATGTTTAAACACTACAGTTTTAACCGAAGTCTTTGCGGCTCGCAATCATCGATTTCAAAATGGCAGTTGTGATCCCCAAATGACATGTTTTGGCCTGGTGCTCAGCAGTCCCTCATCAGCTGATAAAACTGCGCTCTGGATCATTAGGAAAACGTTCAATGCGTAATCCTACAAATGCCGATTTAAACGTTCCCTTGATATTCACTTTACTTTAAAGGGAAATCAGGCTTTTGAATATACATCGGCAAATGGTTGGAAATGCTCCGGGGGTATGCATTAAGAAGTAATACGAAAGAAAATATACTTGCATCAAAAAGGAGAAATTCCCGATCGATTTCCCAAGAAAGCAAAGTGTTGCCGAACATCTGGGAAGTGTTAAAAAGGGAAACCTTGACTAGACAGGGAGGGATAAGAGCATCTTGGAAGCTAAAGATGGTTTTGTTTCATAGATGAAATCGCAGAAAATTTTTTGGAAGCAAGGCGAAGAAAAGTTACTCAATTCGATTATCTGAACTTTTTCAACATCATCTTTTAAGGGAGAACGTATCATACACTAAATATTGGTTTTCTATCTTATGAAGAATAAAATAAGAATGAGATGAGGCTTTTTGTTGTATATTAGGGGTTTACGAATTAGGATTCCGGGAGCTTAAAGGGTGATAAGGATGTAAACCTTAGAACAGCGATTTTCAATCTTTTCACTTCACGGCACCCGTAAAACTAATTACCAAAATTCAACGAATACACCAAAATATGTGCTATATTTTTTGCTGATTTTGCAATAAAAAGTATGGTTTTTAATTATTTAAAATAATAATAATAATAATTAAAGGAATTATATACACTTTTCGCTCTAAAGTGGACTTTTAAAAATATTTTTGAAAGAATTTATTTTTGATTCTTTGTATTAAAAAATACTCAAATTAAAATAACTTTTATTTAATATTTCCCCTGATTTACTTGCATTTAGTATCAATGAGATATCTGAGCGTGACGTTGTTTTAGACTATTTTTTGTGCGAAGTCGAATTTTGGGCGTAGAAGAGCATGACATTTAGTCATTTTTTACAGTCTGAGTGAAAAGAATCTAGTGCCGTGACTAAAGAGTCAAGCATAGCATGTTCTTGAGGCACAATTCCTGAAAATTGCTGGCTTAGAGGCTAAAATAATTTTTTAACAACCTAGGTATATTGCCCTTCTGAATAAAATGCAACATTATAGTTTAAGTAAAATTCTTACTTGAATTTTTTAGGACTGATTCTGAAAGGGGCGCTTGCGTCACTACAAGGCTTTTAGAATTAAATAACATATTACGATGATTACTTTGCTACAAACAACATTTTAGTAGATACGCGCACGATGCCTGCATAAATCTGTAGGTCAAGTCTGTTTATCATGGACCAGAATTTTTCATGATTTCACGACATCTTTCAAAGTACATATCTGTTTTCTGTACATATCTGTGATATGTTGATATGTCATTTTTTTTCAGGTTTTCTGCAAATTGAAAAAGTAACTTTTGATGTGAAATATAAAATTGCTCAATTAAGTGTTTCATCCAAATATTCTTTAGTTAATGCTCATATTCAACCTCAAGCATATGACTGGTCTTCAATGAACATTTTCAAATAGGAACTAAAATATTCAATTAGGGACCAAGTATTACCTCTTTTATACGTAAAAGCATTTGCCAATACGAATAACTTAGTATTATTTCATACTTCCATTATCAGCTTTTGCCACATTAAAGAACCAATTTTAAGTGTGACATATCAACTTAAAACATAAAATTGAATTTTTCGGACATATCAACATCTGCCATAACGCTACAGATATGTAAAATTTCTCGCAAGTATCAGTGCGAAATTTTGTGGACTTTTCTTCTCTTTTCTTTACTATATTGACTTGAGGGTTTTTGATTTATAACAAGAACTCTTATAATATTGCCATTGAATCAAAGATTAATCAGAAAGAGATTTTTTCGCCCTTTACAGTGATTAAAATTTTTATACATTAAGCTTCCACAAATCCTGATGACAAATTATTTTGAAAATTTTCTTATTTACATAAAAAAAAGTCTTCATCAGTTTTAAAAAGCTAAACATTCTATAAATTCCGACTATAACATTCTTTTGAGTTAAAATTTTAAATTCATCAAGCATTTTTTTATCTGTATAATGATCTATTTATAAAGACAGATTTGAAAGAAATAAACATCAAGAAATGCGATTGTATATAAAAATATTATTTCGCGTCCCGGATTCCTTTAAATTTGAGAGGTATACAGTATATATTATACACTGCATACCTGTGTTTTAACAGCATATATTATACATTGTATACTGTATATAATACATTGTATACCTGTATATTATGCATTGTATACCTGTATATTATGCATTGTATACCTGTATATTATACACTGTATACCTGTATGTGTATATAAAAGTGCGTACAATGCATGTCTGTATACTAAATAATATACACTAAACACTATATATTATACATCGTATACTATACACTACATACTTCAGATGTTAATAAAGTGTAAACCTTAGATGCTAAAAGAATATTTTCTACTATTTCGAGACATTGCTTTTGAAAAAGACGTAGCATTTTTTTGATAAAAAGTTTCAGTGTATATTATACACTGCATATTGCTAAGTGTTTATTATACACTGCATACCTAAGATGTTAATCGATTTTTATCAGATGTAAACCTAGATGCTAAAACGAAAAAAATCGACTACTGGATATTGCCATTAGACGTAGTATGTTTATTTCAAACAAAATTCTTATTTATGATTTTTGGTACTAATCCTACTAGACAAAGTCAGTCAATTTATATTTTCTTGTCTGAAAACATACTGCAAGGCATTTAAAATCAAATCACATAAACTTCACGTTTCTACAAACTGATTATCATATGGTGTATACTTGTATTCTAAAAAGCTTATATTACACACTATTTACCTTTTATGCAAGTAAAATTCTCTCTATCGTTTGAACAAGCATTTTAAACTTCTGTTTATAAAATAATCTGATGAGGTATCAGAGGGTAGGTAGCTCTACGTTTGCCATCAAAACCTTGATGGGAAGCGATTTGATAGTGAATCTAACTAAAATTTTCAAGTCAAGCCTTGCGTAAAATATCAGCTATACGTTACAAGGACTGCCTTTCGACAGAGCAAGATTGTTCGATATTTCCAAACGAATTTTACAAGCCACTAAATGCGTGTTACACCTAGCCGTAATTGCTTTTATCCATCACTGAATTAATTTGTACCACTTCCTGTAAGAGAGCGTCCTCCGCCGATGCTTTTTAATTAATTAAGAGCGCGTTTTGTAATCTAAATATTCGTGTTATCCACTTAGTGTAATTGTTTCCTCAGCGTTTAGCCCCGCGAAAACATAATACCAGTGTTTAGCTCCAAATCTGCTTGCCAGAGAGCCAAGTTATGTTTCTGGCGGTGGAGGAATGTGCCTCTGAAAATTAGTCAGGTCCAAAATGAGGCCGTGAAAATATTTTTCGTTTGTTTCAATAAATCATTAATACTGCAGTTTAATTACTTTAGGTTATTAATATTAAAGGCTTTCCTATGCAGCTCAAGGGCATTTTCGGAAACATTAATTGAATTTAAGTAAATGCTGAGATAATTTAAATTTTCCAACTAGATCGCTTGTAACCCGTTGGGTTTATCAAGATTTCAAGCCAATTTTGATACTGTAACTAAATAAAGGTTTGATTAGAGATAATGAATTATTTTCGTCTATTCGTGCTATCTATAATTCAAGAACAGCAATTAATTATTCATTTTTAATTTGAGATGTGACTATGTTCATCAAACCACGCAATTTATGATAACATTTTCGGCTAGTTCGAATAGCTTAAATTCTCGAACATATACTTTCTTTTTCCTTGACCACACAAAACCCCATTAAAAGCTTAGAACCATTTGAGCGAAGAAAAAATTGCCGTGAACTAAAAATTCCCATTTCAGCCAACTGTTGGCAATTTGACTGAGAGAATTTTTCTTTTTAATTTTATTATGAATAAACTGCGAAATATAATTAAAAAACCCGTCTACCCTTCATCCAGTTTTAAGCTTCTTTTATTCTACTTCCCTTTATAGAAATATAATTAAAATATATATGAAAATTTCATTTTTACAAACATGTAACAACATCACAACGTTTTATTCTGTTTTGAGATAAAACCAAGCAATATGAGAATTTTATTATTAACTAGAATCCAACAATTTGTTATAAAAGGTAAGATGCCAATCATTACAATAATTTTGATGTGATGTATAAAACAATTAATATGAAAATCATTTCAGATGTACTACAAAAACCTAACTAACCAATGGCGGAACAGTCCATTATGGACTAAGACCTGTGTTGTCTACCTCCACTTTCTTGACTATGGGCTTGGGGTGCTATATAGCATATGTCTCGGGAAGGTGGGCAATCTGTCATGGGACCCCCAGAGTTAGTTCCTAAGTATGCTTAGTCCTCATTTTATCGACCCACTCAAGGGATGAAAGGCTGAGTCGACCTTGTCCAAACGCAGGGTCGAACCCTGGACCTGTATTGTG
Organism: Dolomedes plantarius; assembly: GCA_907164885.2. Lineage (NCBI taxonomy): Eukaryota > Metazoa > Arthropoda > Arachnida > Araneae > Dolomedidae > Dolomedes > Dolomedes plantarius. The sequence continues at coordinate 178,090,297 of OU015490.1, read as the reverse complement.
CCAGCTTGAAGCTTTTAACCACTACGCCATTGGACATAGGAAAATTTCAAGATTGAAGAACTAATATTCTTTCCTGCATGCAACTTGCTCCTTACAAGGATTCCCCCAACAAAAGTATGGCCAGTTCGCGAGCAGTGACTTCGCTAAACCTGCCACATATATTAAAACTCTTCTTGTGTTTAAACTTAATTTTTTTTCTTATGTTAAATGCAGGTATAGTCATTTCGAGGTCCGCACAGCATGTTATCAGTACATGAGGCAGAAAATTACAGATCAGATCGGGACATTTCATCTGGTTACCCAATGCGGCAGATCTAGCAGATACTTTCACATTCAAACAGCAAATTTGTTGGCCCTTTAGCAAATGAATGCAGATGAACCAACATCACTCCCTATGAGGAGACTGCAGGAGGACGTTCATACCTTAGTCGGGATTCGAATCTAAGGAAGATAACAAAAATGGCTCTCCATGGAAGCTCTCCATTAAGGACAATGCGGGCAGCACACTTCTTCTTTAAAACACTGCCTTACAGTTGTTTAAGTTTTGTTTTCTTTGAATAAAAATGCCTTAACACAATCATATTCAACACAGACAGAAGAGCTTGAAATAATAGATCTAGAAAGCAAAAACACCCCTTCCCCTCATGGGAGCTTCTTTCAAGCAAACTTTATATGAAATGAGAATAAAAAAACGCTCAATAGAGATTTAATAGAGACGCAAAAAGACGCTTTGATCGTATGGACATGGTATTAAAGTTTTCATACTTTCAGTAGTTAGTAATTTGTTTTAGATTAATAATTTTGATAATATTTTGGCCCAATACTTCGCTACAATGAAGCATACATGGGAATTAAATTGCGGATACTACACACACACACACATATATATATATATATATATATATATATATATATATATATATATATATATATATATATATGTATGTATATATACTAGCCGGGTTTCGCCCGGCTATGCTCGGGTCCCACAAAAGAAAATAAAGGCCCTTTTCAGGGCCGTACAAATGTATTAAATTCCCGTCAATTTTCATTCCCGTCGCTGCCGACAGATGGCTGCACCATACTGGAGATGGGTGATTTGATTCTTTCGTCTCAGCGGTGGAGTGCTTTTAGAATTAAAATATCTGTAAAACTATTAAAGTAACGGAATAACTGTAAGCAAAAAAAATTATCAGTTTTTAAAACTCTTTCCAAATATGTAACATTTATGTACTTTCATGAAAAAAAAATGCATCGATTTTGACATTATCAAATATGGCGGCTGAGAGGCTCTTACATTTTCTGGACTCACCCTTCAAAATTTGTTGGTTTTTTATTAATTAAAAATTAACGGTAATAAAATTTAAAATTCGGGCTTCGAGGTGCACGTGTTCAGACTCTTCACTACCCGTGTGACAAATTTCACGGCTGTAAGTTTCACAGATTCACCTGGGGACCGCACACACACACACACATGCAAACATTCTCTTTTATTAATAGGATATATATATATATATATATATATATATATATATATATATATATATATATATATATATATATATATATATATATATATATATATATATATATATATATATATATATACCGGGTGGTCAAAAAGAAACTTTGCCGATATATGGACCTCTAGCGGCCGTTCCGTTCAACCTATCGAGATGAGATTTCAGATATAGTTATTCAGAGGTATGTGCTCGGGATTCTGAGAACGGCAACACAGTGATGCTCATGGTTACGGTTATAGGTATAGAAACTCGAAATTTTCAAATGGCAACTCCCACTTTTTCCCGTCGCAAAATACTCAGCGCTTGCGTAAAACCTAAAAAAGCGTTGGAACGGTACGTGTATCACAAAAAACGGACGCGTTACGCACGCGCAAAAAAACAGCTCTGCGAACGGCCAACAAAAACACGATCGGGGCGCTCGGAGAAAATTTGTATATGACAGAGGCTAGAAACCAATCATAGAACGCCGTTCGCCAGATATTCAGCGTAGAAAACCAATAAAAAGTTCTCTACGTTTTTGTTAGCCATTCGCAGAGCTGGTTTTTGTGCGTGCATAACGCGTCCGTTTTTTGTGATGCACGTACCGTTCTAACGCTATTTAGTGTTTTCGCATGAGCTGAGCTTTTTGCAACGGGAAAAAGTGGGTGTTGCCTTTTGAAAATTTCGAGTTTCTATGCCTATAACCGTAACCGTGAGCGTCACTGTGTTGCCCTTCTCAGAATCTCGAGCTCATACATCTGAATAATTATATCTGAAATCTCATCTCGATAGGTTGTACGGAACGGCCGCTAGAGGTCCATATATCGTTTTTGTAGGCCGTTCGCAGAGCTGTTTTTTGTGCGTGCATAACGCGTCCGTTTTTTTGTGATACACGTACCGTTCCAACGCTTTTTAGGGTTTTCGCATGCGCTGAGCATTTTGCGATGGAAAAAAATGAGTGTTGCCGTTTGAAAATTTCGAGTTTCTGTACCTATAACCGTAACTGTGAGCGCCACTTGATTCACGTAATCCCGAGCTCATACCTCTGAATAACTATATCTGAAATCTCATCTCGATAGGTTGAGCGGAACAGCTACTAGAGGTCCATATATCGGCAAAGTTTCTTTTTGACCACCCTGTATATCTGTGGCGTGGTACAAGAAGTGCCTCAATTTTTTACAATGACTTTGTCTGCTCATGTCTCTTTAAAAAAATATTATTTTCAATGTAAGAAGTACCCAAGTCTTTACAATTGTTTAGAAAACACTTTTAGGGCATCGGACAGACTTGGGTACTTCTTACATTGAGATAATATTTTTTTAAAGAGACATGAGCAAGCAAAGTCATCTTGGGAAAAAAAATGACTTACGCACTTCTTGTACGAAGCCACACACACACACACACACACATACACACACACACACACACACACACACACACACACATACATACACACACACACACACACACATATATATATATATACACTACTGGCCACTGTAAATGCAACACCCTGAAGGAAACATGCAAATAACATGAAATTTACAACATGCATTAGCGGAGGTGAGATATGCAAATGATTAGAATTTCAGCGCAGACGCACATCATGCGCGCCTGTGGCGCCACTTCAAAGCGCTATTTAAGGCTTGGAGATTTCGACGATTTCAAGTTCGGCAATTGTGTTTTTCTTGTAGATTTTTTAAAAAAAACGATCTATTATGCCTCGTCGAAAACAGCGATCATCTTTTGATCAAGTATGCGAGTTCGACAGAGGAAGGATAGTGGCCTACCGAGATTGTTATCTTTCAGGGAAATCGGTAGTCGTGTTGGACGAAACCAAACAACTGTAATGCGGATATGTGATCGTTGGATGCAGGAGGGTACGACGGACCGGCGTGTTCGATCGCATCCACCTCAGCGCACCACTTCACGTGATGACAGGCAAATTGTGCGCATGGCAGTGACGGATCGCTCAGTCACATCACGAACCATAGCACAGCACATGCAGTCTGTAACGCATCATCCAGTGTCTGCGCGTACCATTCGACGCCGTTTACAGCAGAGTGGTCTGTCCGCAAGACGTCCATTGCTTTGTCTACCCTTGACGCACAACCACAGACGTCTCCGCCAATGGTGCGATGACAGAAGGATGTGGACGGCAGAATGGAATGAAATTGTCTTTACTGACGAGTCACGCTTCTGTCTGCAACACCACGATGGTCGCACTCGAGTCTGGAGACACCGTGAAGAGAGGATGTTGAACAGCTGCGTTATGCACCGCCACACTGGTCCTGCACCGGGTATTATGGTATGGGGCGGTATCGGATATCACTCTCAGACACCTCTAGTACGCATTGCCGGTACTTTAAACAGCCAGCGCTACATCTCCGTGGTGTTGGAGCCAGTTGTCCACCCTTACCTTCAGGGCTTGCCCACAGCCATATTTCAACAGGATAATGCGCGACCACACGTGGCACGCATTGTCCAACGGTTCTTCGTCAATCGCCAGATTGAATTGCTTCCCTGGCCACCTCACTCTCCGGATCTTTCGCCGATAGAAAACATGTGGTCCATGGTTGCTCTACGATTGACCCAGATTCCATCCCCAGCTGCCACAGCAGATCAACTTTGGCAACGTGTGGAAGCTGCTTGGTCTGCTGTACCCCAAGAACTCATCCAAAGTCTCTTTCAATCAATGCTGAGGCGTGTGGCAGCGGTGATCTCGAACAATGGCGGCTACTCTGGCTACTGATTTTGGCAGGAACCACACTTCACAGAAGTCTATAAATTTAATCATTTGATACTTGGTCAACATGTTATCTACAAAAATAAATTTTGTTGTGATATCTCTTGTCTTTCTTGGTGTTGCAATTTTGGTGGCCAGTAGTGTATATATATATATATATATATATATATATATATATATATATATATATATATATATATATATATATATATGAGGGGAGGGGGTGCAGTATTTCACTACGGACCGTATAATACTGTTACATCGATGCATTTTGCTGCATTAATTTATGTATAAACAAAGAAATATTTATCAGTTGGTAACACTTGTAAATTCCTTTCCCTTTTTTTTTCTTTGTTTACTGATTATCAAATACCCTTCGCCGATGCACTGTATTCCTTTCCATTTGTATCTCTTACTGCAAAGAATTATTCAAACTCGTCTCTTGGTTGTATCACCCCAAGGTTTGTAATCATGCCTCTCCGCACGAGCAATTTCGAGGAGGCACGCAAGTTCTGCAGGATGAATTTATTTGAATCTGACAGATGCAATCTCCCCACCCACCCTTTGTCAAAGCTAGGAAATACACCGTTTACGTTTATTCTTAATGCCTTCGGGTCAGTTAATTCATACGTGTTTGTATTCGGGGGGAGGGGGTGGGAAGTGGGCGGATCCCGACTTCCTCTGGGTCAAGATGATGTCTAGTTAACGTCGTGGCCTGACATCCAAATGGATTTCAGATTCTCAGTTTGTTTTGGGAATTAGAGGGGATGTATCGTAAGAAACGGACGGGATATAAATGTGGCGGGGAAGGTGATTTACTAAATCCGAAAAGCCCACTTCCCGAGTCGTTGCACTTTTTTTTTTGGTGTAGACGGTATTCAATACTCCTTTGGTAAACATGCATAACTTTGAACGAAAAAAGTTCCTAGTGCGGACCTTAGATCGTAAATTTATATAGTTTTACTTCAATAGGCGGTAAAACCTAATTTTGTGAATATCGAATTAAATAGCACTCGCTAGGTCATACTTCTACACACACCCATGCATATCATGCATATATATATATATATCTGTGGCTTGGCACAAGAAGTCCCTAAGTCAGTTTTCACCAAGATGACTTCGTTTGCTTATGTCTCTTTAAAAAAAATATTATTTCAACGTAAGAGGTCCCCAAGTCTGTACAATGGTTTAGAGAACACTTTTAAAGAATCGGACAGAATTTGGTGCTTCTAAAATCGAAAACAATATTTTTTTTAAATAGACATAAGCTAAGTCATCTTGGAGAAAACTGACAGAGGCACTACCAAGCCACAGATATATATATATATATATATATATATATATATATATATATATATATATATATATATATATATATATATATATATATATAATATAATAAGTGATAACATCCTGATCTTATGCTTGACAGCAAAACGATTTGGAATTTGAAAAATCGAAATGCAAAAAATAAATTTGTTTTGGTAAAAAAAAAATTGAAGAAAATTTTTATTTAAATTAATGTTTAGCCTGTAAAGAGACACATATAAACTTGGATAAAATAGGCAATCGTAGAGATGTTAGAGCTTATGAAACATCTTATGAGAGTCATTCCTCCCAACCTCAGAATAGAAAACCCCTTTTATGAAAGAGGTTTTCTATTCTGGGCCCCTAACACCGAAATGCTTTGTTGCCACTAAAACCAGAGGATAAGTTTATGTGACATGTATAAATCCTAAATTTATAATATAAATGCTTATTCTAGGTTCATAAATTGAAAAAAAAAATAAGATATATTTCTTGATATAAATATTATCAGAAAATTTCCGCATTAAGTACAAGAAGTTCAGAAAACACTTGGACCTAAATACTGCAAAAGATCGTGTCGAAATGTTAGAGAAAAACAAAAAACGGTCGAGATTTACAAAAGGTGAATAAACACAGCCTCAAATTATAAGTTAATTTCTCCTCACAACCGAAAGGATACCGCGATAGAGTTTCAACGACTGTTAGGTGCAAACATTTCTGCTGGAACTCCCAACTCACCGACAGGGGTTACCACGAGGTACAAAAGAAAAATCATCGATCCGACACTGCGATTTTCACTAGCAGCTACGCCCTCAACGCCTCTTTTCCTCCTACCCTGCTACGTAACAACTGGTACTGATGGCAGGGGGCGCAATATAAGGGAAAGGGGGTGGGCGAAGGTCATGGGAGAGAGGGAGAACCAACGACTGGCTACCCCCAAGTTCTCGAAGATTTGATCATGCCTCCTAGACTTACAGCCGTGAGAAGGTACGGCTTTATGTACACGGAAATGTAGTTTCAGATTTTTTTCCCCTGATGTTTGCGATTTTTTTTCTTCTTCTGTTTTTTTTTTTGAGTTAATGACTGGAGAGATTTATTTCCGTTTGATTGTTTTTGTCATGGGATGAGTTACTAGAATGACGTGTAATTTCCAAGCTTCTCCTCGGGGTTGGTTTAGCTACGAACAGGTGAAATGGAAAGCAAACCTTCGTAATTAACTCTCCAGTGGATGTAGTAAAATAAAAAAACTCTCATAATTTCTTATGAGTAAGTACTCGACTCTTGAAAACAAAAAATTCCCAGAGTTTTGTTCAAAACTCTGGGAATTTTTTGGCTTCAAGAGTCGAAAATATACTAAGCCTTTTTTACTACTTTTATTAAATTTAAGAGTATTCGGAGCTAAACCTAGGGAGTCTGAGAATATTTATTTACAATTAGATATAATTATCCAGCAAAAGATATTATATGTTTATTTCGTGTTCATTTTTTAAAGATATGTTAATACATGTTTAGGCTTTATATTTTATGTATCTCTAGAATAAAACTATTCTGAAACAAAACATACTGTCTTTTGTGATTTTGTCACTGTAGTAAAAATGACAGCAGATTTATTAAAAATTCCTATCATTTTCAGCTCCTTACAGTTTCTACTATGTCCTTCGGCACTGCCTAAATAAACATTATGCTGAACTCTAACGTAACTGTTATTATGTCGATTTTCGTTTCCAATATACTAATTTGGGACTCCGGAAGACATAAAAAATTGGGGATCTATTTAAAATTTGAGCATGTATAATATATAATGTTAACTACTCTTTTAAATTATGTATTAAATAATTTAAATAATTTATTTCCAATCTTTTGACAAAGCCGTTAATCTGAAGATAACATTCTTTACATTGTTATGCTCCATTATTAAAATTTGCTTACATTATTAAAATTTGATCATGTATAATGTATAATTTTAATTACTTTTTTAAATTATATATTAAATAATTTAAATAATTTTATTTCCAATCCTTTCATAAAGCCGTTAACCTGAAGATAACATTCTTTACATTGTTATGGTAATTTCTTTACATTGTTATTCGAATACACATTCGAAATTTAAAAGAAATCATTAACGTCCTGTTTCTCTATGCTTTACGGTAACACTGCGAGAACTCATTCGCGAAACAGAGAGCGAAGTGTAGGGGAAAGCAGTGATTTATTGGTCACGTCGCCGAGAGGAGGTTTTATGGCGTCCCTCGTGCCTTTGATGATTCCTACTCAGCCGCTCCGGAGAGCGGTTTTAAGACGAATGATCAAAGTGACGAAATACTTCCCCCACGTTGGGGGGGAGGGACTAATCGACACCAAATGTGTCAAAAGGCGACGGGGGGAGCTGATTCACTCGTGTGTAGATGTGCCTTAAGACATAGGAATCTAGACAAGTTATGCAAATTTGTTTTACAAAGGTGTTTTTTTTAAAAAAAAAGGATTATAAAACCATCCTATATTTTTTTTCACTGAAGTTCTACTGCTTTTCCTGTACGCCACGTAGGTAATCACAAATTAGACTAAAAAATTGAGTCTAATTTAAAAGAATATTAAACTCTCTTATACATTAAGGTGCGCATAAGAGAGAGTCCAGGGAAACTATTTGTGACTACATGAGTAAATGAAACAAAAACACATTGTTTTTGAATAGATATAACGAGTTATATTCCTTAAGGTGTGCACTGTGCAATAATAAATTCTTGACTTTTTGTAGATATATGAGTTATTTATTTTTAGTTTTTGCAGATATAATAGTAATTTCCTCCCCTCCCGATTATATTTTCTAAGTGTGTTTGTGTAGCATTGTGTAATCACGGGGATAGTACTCGTTAAATTCCTTTAGAAACACCAGTATTTAGTATCATTTATATATGGGTTTCTGATTACGATGTGCGAGTGAATGAAACCATTTTCATTAATACCCATCAACAGCGTTAGACCTAATGGCTAATGTTTGAATAGTTTTTTTACTCCAGCGCGTCAGTTCCCGATCTATCGGATCGAAGGGTGACCATTAATTTATCTTTTCTTCTCTATCTCCGGTAACTGCCTACACACACAGACATATATATATATATATATATATATATATATATATATATATATATATATATATATATATATATATATATATATATATATCTGTGTATGTAGTTGGCTGTGCTTGTGTCTGTGTGTGTGTGTATATATATATATATATATATATATATATATATAATTTCAAAATAACCTAACTTGTTTAAATAAATCTGTCTTTTCAATAACATTATTGTAAATCAGCTAGTACGTATAAATCGGCTATGTTCTAGAGACAATATGAATAAGCATATTTTAGACTTGTTAGTTGTGCAAAAACGTAATCATTACCCCGATAGTCCTTCCAAGCACATAATTGGTTGTTTTATACTTAATGAATAGCTTGTTCTGTTGCAATTAATTAGTAATAAAATACAATAAGTAATATAATAAGTTTATTTAGTGAAAATAACTACTAAAAAATTATACCTATTAATACTAAATAATACTGATTAATTAATAATAATAATATTCTTAAGTAAAAATAATAGTAATATTTTACTTTTAGTAATAATAATAATACATAATTTAGGTTTATATGCCGTATAACACAGTCTCCATAGTATGTCTGCATCTGTGTTTCCATAAACTCCATGGTTGCAAGGTTTGTGACGTCAGTCTTCTTGTGGTTTCCTACTCTTAACTTCAACTTTGTCTAGAGCCAGTCTTGGTGTTCTTTGATTGAGCAACTTTTTATTCAATTCTTCTGTTTCTTATGGATTATACGGTGTCTAAGTATGTTTATTGGTTAGATCATACTTATCAGAAACAATCCATTGGTTTTTAGACAGCATTGGCACCGCTGATGAAGAGATGCTGTCTAAAACCTTTTTAATACTTATCTTTTCATGCTTTTAGTTCCTGGCTGCAAGTAGTAATAGTGCTTACGCTGGTTTTTCACTTTCAACTTTGTCTCATATATATATATATATATATATATATATATATATATATATATATATATATATACAGTCGAACCGTGTTCTAGCGAACCTGGTATATAACGAACTCACGGAATATTACAAACGAAAATTTTAGTCCTGCCGTTTTCCTATTGTATTTAATGCTAATTTATCCTTTTACAGCGAACCTCCGAAATCTTAAGAATCGGCTATAACGAATTTTTTTTCCTTCAACTACTGAATTTTTTTATTTTTAAACTTTTTAAGAGTGTTGAAGATACAACGAATGTTGAAGAAGTAAAGAATGTTGAAGAAGATGATGAAGATTTACCTATCGCGATGTGGATAGCAAAGCAGAAAATTTCATCATTCTCAGATTGTGACATGCAATTGTTCGAAACATGTGATGAGGAAGTCATTACATGTGAAAATTTGACTGGTGAAGTTATGGTGGAAGAAATTATAATGAATCATTCTGAAATCGAAGATTCTGAATCTGATGCTGATGGAGAGAAGCACATAAATGACGAAATTCTCATCATCTCAGATGCTACAGCAGCGATTCGTGTAATCAATAATTTTTTGTTTAGACAAAAAGTGGAAGAAAAAGTATTGAAGTCATTTGATGTATTGGGGAAAGAAATTCATAAAATAATTTTTTGGCATCAAGTCAGCAGATGATTACCGATTATTTCTGTGTCAAAACAGTGAGAAACAGTTAAAGGTAAAATTAATTTATTTCCATTTGTCTTCATTTATAGTTAATTTAATTAGTATTGTGTTAGTTTAATGTAATCTATTTTAGTCAAATTTTAATTCATTAATGATTAAAAAAATTTTAATAGATTTAAAAAAATTTAAATCATTAATGAATTAAAATTTTTTTAAATTTTTAATTCATTAATGAATCATTTAAATTTTTTAATAGATTTTATCATTTTTTTAATACACCATCATTTTTTAATACACCATAGAAAATAATGAGTTACACATTTTGGGAACTCTAACAGTTTTCTTAACGGTTGGGATATAGTGAACAAAACCTTTGAAGTTCGTTATAAAGGGGTTCGACTGTATACGGAAGTCTCTGTGATCGAAAATAGTCCATATCTCATGAAGCATATAAGATTGCAGACTTCCTCGTTTTACAAGCGGCTCATGGCAACAAGAATGCAATAAATTAACCAAACCCTCTATGAGAGCATCGAAACTTTCTTCTTCCCCCTCTCGAAATCCCATAAATACTAAGTTTAAAAGAATGCCCCCATCTAATGCCAGTAGTCACGCTCTTAACATGTGACTATCCTTACAGATCATCATGACAAGGAGGCCTCTGTTCTTAACTAGAAACTCAATATCTGTCCGTATATGAACGTGACAAATACGGCCGTAAGATGGGAGAGCGGGCGGAAAGTAATTGTCAACTATGACGGATGACTCTAGGTGACAAAGCTCGGCGGCTTGAAGATGAAACAAGCTAGAATAACAGCCAGAGCACTGATAACATCGACTTTAGAGAAAGCATATGATAGGTAAAAACCAACGAGTATTAACTAATGAAAATGGTTTTGTCGCAAAAGAAAGGCTGTCAGGTTTGAAAACATTCATATAACATCTATTTGATCCTAAACATCAAATTCTTCCGGAAGCTGTGAAAAATCGCCAACTTGGCTTTCATTTTCGATGTAAGAATCCCTTGTTTTTGAATAATCTTTAATAATACGTATTTATTTCTGAATGAACTGAATTCATTTTAAATAATACTTTAGAGAACTGCACCAAAAATATGTAAATAAGACTGCATCACACTTATTTTCGATGAAAATCAGTATTTCCACAAAATACTCACTTTCATTATATATACAGTGGAATCTCGATCTATCGTTTTTCAAGGGACCGATTGAAATGAACGATTAACGCGGGAACACGATAGATGCGGAAACATAACAAAGCAATATGATCGTTGGGACTGGATAAAATGAACGACACATACGGAAAAACGATGGATCCGAAAACGATCGATCAAGATTCCACTGTATATATATATATATATAATTTATTTATTAATTTGTTCGTTCCTTCCGTTACACCGAAGACGTTAAAAAATGTTCCATAGTGAATTTTCTCATTGACTACTACTTTGTGTAATGTGTTAATAGGCGGGAAAAAATTAGAAAATGCCGGTTCTCTGTATGTATGTTTTACAGAAACTTGATTCCTTGAAGAGCTTGTGATTCATGAAGTAGTGGACATCTCTCCAGGGGGATATTTCACGAGAAAAACGTGGTGTTCATTCTACTGGACATCTTCTGTATAATCTGTTTTTGTAATAAGGTCGAAGTCCTAAATAAATTAGTTATTTTTTAGAGATATTTTGGGGTGAATCCTTCCGTAATTGTCAACTATGACGGATGACTCTAGGTGACAGAGCTCGGCGGCATGAAGATGAAACAAGCTAGAATAACAACCAGAGCACTGATAACATCGACTTTAGAGAAAGCATGCGATAGGTAAAAACCAAAGAGTATTAACTAATGAAAATGGTTTTGCCTCAGAAGAAAGGCTGTCAGGATTGCAAACATCAAATAGATTCATATCATGCGATAGGTAAAAACCAGAGGTAATGCGATAGGTAAAAACCAAAGAGTATTAACTAATGAAAATGGTTTTGCCTCAGAAGAAAGGCTGTCAAGATTGCAAACATCAAATAGATCATCAAATAGATTCATATAACATCTATTTGATACTAAACATCAAATTCTTCCGAAATCTGTGAAAAATCGCCAACTTGGCTTTCATTTTCGATGAAAGAATCCCTTGTTTTTTAATAATCTTTAATAATACGTGATTAAATAAATGTTCTTAACTATCGTCAAACTGTAGCAGAATTTAATACTGGGACAAGATGGCAAAAAGCCTGAATCCTGTCAAATGGGCTGTGCTTAAAGGAAAATATATACATCTCTAGCATGTAGGTAGTCGAGGACCTAGGTTTTGCCTTGTTGAGGATTCTTCAGCAAGGTATACCCGATAATGGTCCCTAATGCGGAATTTCTCTAAATTTTAACTAGTGACTAGTCCTGTGTAAAACTTTAGAGAAATTCCGTATTATGAATCCTTCTCTTCAAGCGTCCTCATCGATCAAGCCTTGCTGAGGATCCCATAACAAGGGCGAAACTTGGAGAAGACTTGATGAGAGCAATATGATATACAGTGGAATCTCGATTAATCGTTCCCCGAATCATCGTTTTCACGTATGTATCGTTTATTTCACACAGTCCCGAAGACCATATTCTTTGTTATGTTCCCGCATCTATCGTTTTCCCCCATTTATCGTTCAGTTCAGTCGGTCCCTTGAAAGATCGAGATTCCACTGTATTTTCTTTTCTGCTCTATTCCAGCTGAGGTGAGAATCTTACGTCACTGTTTTATAAGGGCTGATAAATAGCCTCAGATAAAATGAACTTTAAAATGAACATTATCGTCTGAATGTGTTCTGTCACTTCTGCGGGAACACCTTATGTCCCTTAATCTAACCAGTCGATAAACCAGAAAATAACGGAAAGAAATTAGAAAGACCTAAAAAATTCTCTCTTAGACCTCCCCAAAACAAGTTTGTAACCACACTGAGAAATGTAGTACAAACTCTACATTCTCATAAATAAACTTTAAAAAAACTGAAATACATAAAAAGAAAAAAAAATTCGGTCTCATCATCTATTACGAAAAGTTACGCTTTTAAAATTCCTCGTTTTTCTGGCGAGAAGCGAGCGGAAAAGATAGACTGTAACTGTTCCCTAATTAGAAACTTAATATCCCTCACTGCCGAAAGCGTGGCAAATGCTGCCTGAATGAGCAAGTGGATAGAGCCTGTCAAAAAATAGCTCACCATCTTGACTATGACAGATGCGTTGGCTTGTAAGGCACAACAAGGATATATTGGGGAATTATGGGGAAATCTGGGAGAAACTTTAAGCGAGCATCGTGTTGGATGCGATAGATTTGATAGATCACCGACACAGATTTATTTCCATTTGAGTGATTTTTTTTCCAACTCCCCCCTATTTTCTGGACAGGGAGGGGGAACTTTACGTTAAAAGTCACTTTTATTTCGGAAGTCAGATCATGGTTACGTAGTAAGGACAGGCTTAAGTTATTTTTATTAGTAACAATTTTGTAAGTAACAAGCAAGTACACAAAAAAAGCACACACACAAATTTATATATATATATAGGTATATATATATATATATATATATATATATATATATATATATATATATATATATATATATATATATATATATATATATATATATATTAAATAGGCCAGGCCCACTCACTAACAACACAGTAATCACTAACAACACAGGTACCGGAGTGCCGTTCAGGCAAGTTCCACCTCAAATCGAGCACTGTATATATAAATGCGTCTGATCAAAAACTCAAACATCTTTTTGTCTACTGTGCAATGTATAAGAAATTTTGTACCAAAATTGGAGGGAAAAAATTTTCAGGTAGTATCTTCTAACGAAACTACCGCGGGTTATTAACGTATCGTTGCTTACCTCTTTTTTTTTGGAGGGGGGGGGACGCATTTTGATACTTTTCTGTTTGACTGTTTACTGCTACTGGGTTTGGCGCGCTGCCAAAATTATAATTCCCGAAGCAGGACAATTTTTTTTCTGTCTGGAGGACCGTTATTGAGGAACGTAATCCTACGTTAAAATGCTTTTACCAACTACACAGGTTGTTTCAAATGAAGTACACATTTTTCTTGAAGAACAGAAAATAATGCATTGTTCACGCTCTTTCCAGAGCGCAGCGTGACGTTTTTCCATTTGCGATGAGATTGTTGACATAACCTGTAATTGCTTTGACATAGCACGTGGTCACAACTTTGAGTTCTCTGATTGGTTAAAACTTTTATCTCTGACGCTACGCTCCGCACCGGAAGCAGTGTGAACAATGCCTAACTGGGAAGACGTTTAGCGTGCGTGATAATGAAATAATACACCTCAACTTCTAGTCAAGTAATCTGACTACTAATTGACAATACCATTTGTTGACATTTGTCGGTACTACTGTATTGGATTTACTGAATGTGCTGTGATTTTAGAGGTAACACAACGGTCAGATGGTCAGATTACATAACAAAATTTTAGCTGTGTACATTTAACTACTGTCATTAAAAGTTGCAAAACCCATTTTGCAGAAACGAGTAGGGGGCTTCTTTAAAAGGCAAAAAACATTGGCCGTGTAATTGTCTCTGAAACGCCACGATAAATATGAAGATCTGTAAAGAATCCTGAAAAATACGTTGTGCTACGAGGTAATACCATTCCTACAGTTCAGGAAAGTTCCCCATGTGGTTTGCACAGATGAGAGGAGGGTACTAGTCCCTAGATGCAACCCATTGGAGTGCTTGGTCTAAATTGCGACGGCATCAGGCGGCAATGATGATTCGCCTATACGGTGTTTCCATTACAATCAACCAAAAATTTCCCGTTGTAGAATAGGTGAATGACGGAATACAAAAATGCATGCAGCATAGGAAAAATAAACTATTCCGGTGTTGCGTATACCTTAAGTTTCATTGTAAGTTATATTTTAGGGTTAAGAAAATCGGTCCGATATGCCGAAGATCGTGGATTTGATTGCTAATTAGTCTCTAGAAAAGAGGGAATAGGTGTAATTTTAATTTTGAGGTTATTAGAATGGTTCAATTTTCTTTTAATATGACTGATAATAATATACATTTTTTATCATTTCACTATATAATGAAAACGTTTAGAATTACGATATTGCGAAAAATAAGACGCTAAGCATTTTATGCTCAAACCCGTGAGGCATTTTATTTAAAAAAAAATCAACGAGAAAGAAAATCTCCCTTTAAATCTACCTGGATGCAAAAAAAATGCTGTACAGTTATAACAAATGACAAAATAAGAAAAAAAATTCCCCTCTTCCTTTAGTTCAAAGATTCAAAATTTTTTCTCCGAAATCCTAAAATTTTCTACCTCTAACAAGGAGCTTTGCATTAGAAATCCCATGAATGAGCGACTACTGCCAGAAAATGTTTGTATCCCCAACTTTGAGTCATTAGGGCAAATTTGCGTCTCACACAAACTCCTATACACGACAGCTCTCGTTAAAATTCCGACTGATAGAAAGGGAAATTCTTTCCGATTGCAAACATGAGATCAGAGGATAGATTTTTTTTTTTTATGTCCAGGAGTTGTATTTCCATTAAAGAATTTCGGAGGGAAGTCAGATATCCGATTTCTTTAATGATCAATGACGTCAGGTTTGGGAGCTTGAATAAAGCGCGAGTAACAGTTCCTTTTCGGATTAATTAGTATATTTCGTGATATATTACTGTTTTTTTTTTAAACGTAACAAGGAGCACGCTTCAAAACTGAGGATTCTCGCATGAAATTTTTCTGCTCGTGTTTTCGAAATTCAGAGAATTGGTCCAGAAAACTCTACACCAGGGATACATGGAACTGCGGTCCGAAACACTCCCACTTTCTATATCAGGTAGGTACTTTGGTAAACATCCGGTAATCGAAGTATTTAAAACCTTGAGATACGCAGGAACAATCCTACATAATTTCAAATTATTAAGCTTTCTTATCCGTGGAATTTAAGAGCAGATTTCAGGATTTATAATGTATTAAGGTTTGTCTGTTACTTGTAGAAAATCTCTGGCAATTAGAAAACGCAATTACAGGGTGTCCGGGGTAAAAGTATCCAAAAGTTACGTCTTATATTTACAGAACTACCAATTAGAAATTTAAAAAAAATTTAAATAGAAAGAACATCTCACCAAGTTATAACATCAGTAGATTTCGATGCGTGCACCTTTTGTAGCACGACAAACGTGTAAACGGTAATCCAGTTCTCCCCAAGTAACGAATTACTCTCCAAGTTATTAGATGAATTACTAGAATGATACGCTTCTTCAACTCATCAACAGTTTCAATTTTTTTTTGTTTATACAATTTTTTTGTTTAAACACAATTTTATTTAATTTATACACTAATATCTCCTGGTATGCTACGAAACACTTGGAGAGAACTGGATTACCGTTCAGACGTTTGTCGTGCTACAAAAAGTACAGACATCAAAATCTATTGATATTGACACTTCAGCGGGCGCGCCCGTGTATAAAGTGCAACATTTTCGTAATTTTGAATGGCTTATTTTTACATGTAAAGGTTGAATGTTCTAAGCAGTTTCTATTCATAGCTACAACTTTTCTAATACAGGTAGGATTTTCTGAACAATGTATTCCTTTCCATTCATTTTTTAGTCGTGATTTAACCATGATAAACCTACGATTATACTGGATTACTATACGACAAAAGCAGGATTTGATGTCGTCGATCAAATGTGCAGCTATTACACGGCATCCCGTATACCACAAAGATGGACAATCTCATTGTTTTTTTTTAGATTTTTGGACAAAATAGGAATCCATTCGCAAGTTGTCCTTAGATCCAATAAACCGGACAGTTTTGAAATAAGGCGATTGTGTCTGCATTTTTGGCCTTTAATTATATATCTATATATATAAAAGAGCTTGTCTGTTTGTTTGTCCGCTATAGAATCATAGATTGTTTCACCCACCGGGACCAAATTCGGCACAGTTAATGTTTTAGACCCGAGAAACTTAAATCAGGAAAAACGAAATTTGGGGCTCAATTAGTTTTTTTAATTAATTTTTTAATGTTTTTGTGCCCGATAGAGGTGCGTCTACCCCCTGTGGATTCCCCTCGACCAGCTGCGTTAAGAGGGGTGGTTTGAGGATGACGGACGAGGGGGGGGGGGGTCAAATTTCAATGCACGGGAGAAAGAGGGTTGGGAATGACCTTAAAATCAGACGAAGGTCCGCAGGCTCAAAGTATCTTTCTTTCTTGTTGTTTGTATATCATTTCAGTCGAAACGTGCTAAGCAGATTCTGTCTGGCCAGATGAACATGAAGGGCGGGAGTGCAGCCCAGTATTTTTTTGATGGAATGCATGAAATATTTTATATCTATATATCTACCCGGGCAACGCCGGGCAATAATGCTAGTATATATATATCAATATTATAAACATTTTATATCTTGTCATAAAACACAGAATTATTATTTTCAATTTAAAAAAAAGTTTATTACAAAAGGAATAATCAAGGTTGAAAGAGACGTTGCAATTTGCGCGCCTGCTGATGTTCCAAAAATTGGCACGCCCGCTGAAGGGTTAAAACTTGGTGAGATGTTCTTCCTATTTAAATATATATTTTTTTAAATTCTAATGAATAGTTCCGTAAAAATAAGCCATAATTTATCGATACTTTTAGCCCGGTATTACACAACTAGTAATATATTACTCATCTGGGGTACGATTTTGCAAAGCTATTTGACGAATTTATCGAGTTCAAAAGAGACACAAATCTGCTATTTAAAAAAAAAAATTAAAAGAAAAGGAAGGAGTTCACCACATTTTAGAAATTGGTGCCTTAAAAATACTAGATTGTCCAAAAATATACCCACTTGCTTGGTGTTCATGCTGTTTTCGTCAACGTATCTTAGTGAATCCTCCTATTCTAAAAGGAAATATGCGAAGAGCATATATAGAAACTGGCTTACTGGTTCTCATCTTCAGGACGTATTGAGAATAGCAAGTAGGAATTATAATCCTGATTTTTCTAAAACATTCAAAAGTTTGTCTCAACATAAAAAAAACTCACACTTATTTTTAAATAAATTCTTAGATACATTTAGGTTTTGAGCTTTTTTTTTTCAACATTATTATATTATGAGGTATAATGTACTAAGTTGTGACCCACTTAACGTAGCAAACGTGTTTATGTGGCCCGAGAAAAAGAAAGATTGAGTATGGCTACTTTAGACGTAAACTCAATTTTCGAAATACAGTCAACCTTTCACGGTCACAATAGTCAAAGGTTAAAGGACGGTCGCGGATATATTTAGGTCCCCAGAGATATTTGTAGCCAATTGCTGGCTATTTTTTTTTCATGAAACATAGCATTCAAAGAATGTAAATACCGTATAAAAGAAAAATTACATTTGTCTCCTTTCCTTTATACAATAGAAAGTTAAAGTTTACAAATGAAAGGGGATAGTCCAAATATCTTTGGACTTGTTCTCTATCTTTATATATATATATATATATATACGGTGCCCCATTAAAAGCAACCAACAATTCTTGCGGATCAAGTGTGAGAATGTCTTCATTGACAAGTGCCCCGGATTGGCAAACAAGGAACGAACACACACACACACACACACACACACACACACACACACACACATATATATATATATATATATATATATATATATATATATATATATATATATATATATATGCGTATGAGTGAGTGTGTGTATTATTTTTAAACGCACTACAGTTATGTTCTTTTCTTTCAGTTTAATTTAATGACGGTCCTTTCTGTTATCTGTCAGTTTCGAACTTGATTCCATCCCCTGTTTCACAAATTTGGATGGAGAGTGATACTTGGTATATTCATTTTTTTTTTTGCAAAACAACAGTTTTTTTTCTCCCTAGTTTTCTGTTTTGCTTTCACCCGGTGTGAGAATGTTTTTCAAGACATTATACCTACAAGTGGGTGAAGTCAAAAGTCATTCTCTATTCGATCTTTCTTAATTGAACCATTATGAGAGAATTGTACATGAATGTACTTTTCCAGCTTGCCGAAATACAAACCTTGAGTTCGAGCATTGTAAGAGAAAGATATAATTGAGATACTGAACATGTCATTGTTCAAGGAGCAGCAGACTGGACTCCCACAATACAAAGGTTAATGATAAACAAAGCAAACAATTTACAGATAAAAGGTTTATATTTTCGTAAAGTACTAACAATTTAGTTTTCTTCCGCTAGGTTTCAAGTACTCTCGCGGTGCCCGTTACTTGAAATGAACTGCCAAAACCGTTCTCTAAAGTTTTCCATCATTGTGTTGGTAATCTCTGGGAGAATGGTGGCAACTTCCTCACGAATAGCGGACTTAAGAACTCGTTGCACAGTTTCAGGTGTACTAATGTTCCAAGGACAGCCACTTGGTTTCCTTGGTAATATAGACTAATATAGACTCACTTACTCTCCCGTTTGAAACCCATCACAGGATTGCATTTCGATCAGGAACGGCATCATTTGCATAGAGCCCGAAGTGCGTCCTAACTACCCTTCTGTGTCACGGTAACAAAATCCTTGTTTTTAAAGAAAGCCTCAATAATGAAATCGCAATGTTCACCGGACCAACTCATGGTGTCTACTGACAACTAGAAAATCCGCCCGAACTGTTGCTTTCTCATCGGGCCGCACTCACCAACTCCCTTACCAGTGACCATTAAAGATGTGGGAGTGCATTCTGCCGCACCCTGTAGCTGTAACTGCCTACAATCAAAGTAATAAGTTTCAGATTTTCAGACAAAGCAGTTCCCCTTTTCTAAATTATCGTGTCATAAATATAAAAGTTGTTCTCTAAGTTAGAAAATAAAACGAGAAAAAAGTTTTTATTTCATGAGAGGAGGATTTAATATAATTTAAAACGGAGTAGAATGGATTAAAACTGAAAGAACATTAAAAGATATTTTCAGATAGACGGAGGGAGGAACCAAGATTTAAATCAAAGGCAGGATAAGCTAAATCTGTTTCTTAAAGGTTAAAAATAAATCACAGCCCATAAAGAAGAATGAAATGCGTTTTCTATAAATTGATAAGAGGATAAGATAAATTTTTTAATGAAAGGATTAAAAAAACACGAGTGGATTACAACTGAAAGAAAGATTAAAAGGTTTTCAAGAAAGAATTTGTAACAAGTTTTTTGGATTGTAGTAAAGATAAAGCTATGTAAACTAGTAAAAAAACTATCAATAGCGCGTTCGTTGTATACGTAAAATTTCTATTTAACGTATGTGATTCTTTCTATAAAAATTCAAAGCCATCTACCATCATAAAAGCCTTTTCTTTTGTGATCAGTATTTCCGTATATCCGAAAACGTCACAAATGAGTTTCAATACATTACAGAGTTCAACACAGTATGAATTTTTGACCTCACAGCTTATTTCCAATTACGCGTATTGAAATTTGGGTTACGGTGTACTTAAAGCTAAAATCCAATGTTACAGAGCTATTGATAATGGTATTGAGATCGAATTGTAGCTCAAAGAAAAGTGTAACACAAAATATACGTGTAACTGGAAATAACCTGTGAGGTCAAAAATTGATAGTGTGTTAAAATCTGTAAAATACACAAGATTTTCTGTTGGTGTTTGTAATACTACTATTGCTAGATTCCTCAATTGAAGATATGAATTAAATTCCCAATTATATTTACACTATAAACTTATAAATACGTGTATATCTCAGTTATATATATATATATATATATATATATTACATTTATTATTTGCTTTTTTACTCTGATGGGATGTTTTGCTTGTTGTAGGTCACAATCTTTGGACATTATACAAAGAAGATATTCATAATAATACAGGAGGGTAAAATATTTTTTCTCTAAGAAAAGACCAAGGAATTTTGGAAGAAGGCTGCTTTTGTTAGATAAAAGTTGAAGGAAATGAACCATAGGAGGGGAAAAACGGAAACGGGGGGAGATTTTGTCGTACGATAAAAAGATGTATCAAAGTGTGAAGCAAAATTAATGGAAATATATAGGATGAGGATAAAAACGTTTTAATAGACAGAAAATTGAAAAATTTGTTTATAATGTGGAAATGTTTTCAGTAATGTTGATATTTCAACATCTCAGATTCGGAAAATTTTGGAATATATAAATTAGACTTGTAGTGTTTGTCGGACAGCTTTTACATCAAGATCTCGTTGTCTGCTCTAGATACTCTGGGAAAAGAGTTGATTCTTAAATATGATTACCGTACAAGTTTATTGAAATTATTGTAAATAAGCTATTAAAGGTTACTTAAATTGCTGTTAAACGAAAATCAGCAATAGCTAACTCAGACGCAGGGATTCAAAATAGTAATATCTAATACAGCAAAAAAAGAAAATAAATAAACAAAGATGAACTAATGTATAAGTGAATATACTTATATGAGAGATATAGTACAGTATTCTTACGCAGTACAACAACATTTATACATATCATCATTTACAAATAACGAAATTTACTCACCAATTGCCTTTCGACAAAATAATTTAATTTCATGAACTTACCTGTAAAAGACAGAAAAGATAAAATTAAAATATAGTAAACAAATGTTAAATTTTGCCAAGTGTTAAAATTGTGTTAAATTGAATCAGTGATGATTTATGTATTCCCGATATCAGTTTCGGATATATATATATATATATATATATACAGTGGAATCTCGATATAATAGAATTATTCGATAAATCGAAGTTTTCCATTACCCTTGAACCTGCCTAACACTCCCAAGTTATTATTAGATAGAACCTCGGTATATCGAAATCCTCGATAATTTCAAGTTTTCTCGTTCCCTCTGAGGTTCGATATATCAAGACCCCACTGTATATACATATATACACGCCCATACAGACACACAAACACACAAAAATAACAATAAAAAAATACAAACTACTTTAATTATTAAAACAATAACAGTAACAAAGAAAGAAGAACTTTTATAAAAATGATTGTATAGTTAGCTGTACGTCGTAGCTCTTTCCTACGTAAGAAGAAAATGTATAAATGTTGACGATTAAATCCAAGACATAAAGGCAAGCCAAAACAAGACGGCTAGACATGACCAAAGAAAAAAAAAGTTTAATGATCATATCTGTTTGTCAACAGTAACTGAGATCAGTAATTTTATTTTTCCGCAATTACTGATATTTTAATAAGAGGACTTCTAATTAGATATATTTTTTCGATGATAGTAACAGGAAGTCTTTACTACCTCTGACAAATAGAATAGGTTGTAGAAGGTTGTATATATATATATATATATATATATATATATATATATATATATATATATATATATATATATATATATATATATATATACATATATATATATATATATATATATATGTGGCGTTATGGCAGATGTTGATATGTCCGAAAAACTAAATTTATGTTTTAAGTTGATATATCACTTAAAATTGGTCCTTTAGTGTGGCAAAAGCTGATATGTGGAATTATGATATAATACTAGGTTATTCGTATTTGAAAATGCTGTTATGTATAAAAGAGTTCTTTCTCAACCCTCCCTCAAAATTTCAGTCCCTAACTAAAAATTTTCATTGAAGACCAGTCATATGCTTGAGGTTGAATATGATTATTAACTAAAGAATATTTGGATGGAAAAATCTAATACGGCGATTTTATATTTCACAACAGAAGTTACTTTTATAATTTGCCGAAAACATGAAAAAATGATTTATCAACATCTGCCATAACGCCACACACACACACACACACACACACACATATATATATATATATATATATATATATATATATATATATATATATATATATATATATATATATATATATGGCTTGGTACAAAAAGTGCCTAAGTCAGTTTTCTCCAAGATGACTTTGTTTGCTTATGTCTCTTTAAGGGGACTGGGACGTCTGCGACAACTAAGAAGCTGGAAATTTGGGCTATTCTTTTAAAGCCCGTATTTTACACAAATATGCATGTATCATTATTATTTTATATTAGTTTAGTAAGACCTTTATGAATATTTTAAGATAAAAAATTTCTTTTTGGATTGAAAAGTAAATTTAAAATAACAATGTAAGCAAAAATATTTTTCCCCGTGAAATTTTTGAGGTATTCACTTTGGAACACTTTTTGAAAAATCTAGAGAAAATCTTACTTTGAAATTTTGTGTTATGAATAAACACAGTTTATTTTATATAGATAACCTATTTAAATCTTTGTTACTCTTTCTCAAAAAATTAAAAAAAAATGATAAATATGCAGATTTCTGATAGGTGAAATTTATAATTTTTTAAAATTTTTTTAGAAAGTGTAAAGAAATTTAAATGGGTTATCTATATAAAATAATCTGTGTTTAATCATCACACAAGATTTCAAGGTAAGATTTTCACTAGGTTTTTTAAAATGTGTTCCAAAGTGAATACCTAAAAAATTTCACGGGGGAATAATATGTTTGTTTGCATTGTTATTTTAAATTTACCTTTCAATCCAAAAAGAACTTTTTTATCTTAAAATATTCATAAAGGTCTTACTAAACTAACATAAAAAATCATAATGATACAACATATTTGTATAAGATATGGACTTTATAAGAATAGCCCAAATTTCCAACTTCTTAGTTGTCGCAGACTTCCCAGTCCCCTTAAAAAAACATTATTTTCAATGTAAGAAGTACCCAAGTTTTTGCAATGGTTTAGAAAAGAACAATGGTTAGAAGTGCAATCGTTAGAAGACAGATTTAGGTACTTCTTACATTGAAAATAATATTTTTTTTATAGAGACTTAAACAATGTCATCGTGGAGAAAACTGACTTAGGCACTTCTTGTGCTAGGCCACAGATATATATATATATATATAAAATTTGTTTTATTCATTTCATTCATCATATAATTAAAAAACATTAATTTGCTTAATTTGCAAATAAATTCATTAAGCATGTATACATTAATTTACAACGCTGTTAAAAAGCTGAAAATAACTTTGATTTGCACAGGTATCTGACATTGGCTAACTTTAAGCCACCACAATTTATAATGTGCAGAGGAATGACAAATTGCCTTCTTTTTTCTTCATTGTAGGATTGATTTTGGCGAGGACAAAGCACGGCCTCTTATTTAAAAGTCATTAACTCCACGTTATGAATGGTTTGAGCCTTCGACATCGGAAAGGGCTTATCACCTTCATTTCGGTACAACATAGAAAAAAAGTTAAATTAACGGTTTCAAAAACTAAATAGTTCCTTCTTCTTCCCGTAAAGATACATTTAACAAAGTGTTAATTATAAAGACAGAGCAGGAATAATTACATATAATGGTTTATTTATTAATGGTTTGAGACGTAATGGTTGATGACAGATAAAAATTGTTTGATGGATATTTTGATGGAAGATTAATGGTAGTCTAATCAATAGTTACTCATTTCTCTTCCATCAATTTCAAGCGAATATTAATTCTCAGGTATTAATTTCAAAGCAATTTTCACGAGGATCAAATTATCAAATAAAGTCACCGTGCGTGAAATTGTTCTAGCTTGATGAATGAAATTTGTTATAATAATTAGAGAAGGTCCTATGTATGCTATGATGCTATTAAGAAACTATAGGTGGTTGACAAAATAATGGAAACATTGTTATTAGAGGGGCATTTTTTAATACAACTAATTACAGTAACTTACTGCAGCCTTTTGATTTCTTCAAGTATTGCATACTCTAGCTCAACGTTTATTTAGTAGCGGTGAATTAATGGGCAACCTGTTGGTGCATTATATCAGACCTTGCAGTCATCAAAAAAAGAACTGATTGTTAGAACTTGTATGCCGAAAGTGGGTATTTAAGTCCGTTTATATTGAGGTACGGTGCCACCGTCACAGACAACACATACAGTTAAAGGTAAAATATCCTCTGCTAAACAGAGTAGTGGAGAAAATGAAAGACTGAATGAATTAAAATCATTAATTAGAATTATTACATCTATTAAAGGTATACGTTAACAATGGTTTTTAAAGTTATCTAAGTGATACGTCTGCATATGCAGAACCCACTTCTTACAAAAACTGTAAAGAAAGGATAGTATTTTCGTCAAAAATAGCATTTTCAGGGAGATCTGCAGGAACCATGCCACATGCCACAATACCCGTAAAACAGCTGACTGAACGAAAGTGAATTCGATTTTCACAGAGAAAAATTAGTAAATTCTGAAACAATCTTCTAGAACTTTAACAACGTTCGCGCAGCCCTCATGGAGTAAAATTTACATTTCATTCACAAACAATTTACTTTTTAAGTTATGCTTTTCAAATGCGGTCAGATTGTTTACCGTCGTGCCATTTTACTTTCATATATTTTCCACGAAATTTGTAGTAACAACCACATTTGGCGCCCCATTGCCGTAGTTGGCTATCGTATCATGTTGTTCATATTGACCACAAAACTAAATTAATTATACCGTTCGAAGAAGGTGAGGGAACGAATACAAAATATTATACGACGAGAGAAAACACTACGATCGATGCAACTTTCTCCAATCACAGTACAAACGGGATCTACGAACGGAAGTTTATCAGATTGTTTAGAGCTACCAATGAACAAATTGATTAAAAATCTGAGAACTCAACCATTTTATAATTTAGGGAAAAACTGTTGACAAGTTTTAACAGCACCTTGGTACGCAGTTAAAATTTATAGCCAATATTTTCTTTTTATATATACTTAAATATTTGCACTGACTTTTTTTTAACTTTTAGTTGAAGAACCTTAGTAATAGAATTGAGATTTGGTATTTAAGGGTCTGAAAAAATACTAAAAAGTATATTTTCACAACGTAAATTGTCTTAAGAACAAAACCAAAGGGGAAAGATTTTTACATTTTAAATCCTTAAAAATTTTCCCACCCAGAATAAAAGAAGTAAAAAAAAATCCCTATCAACTGCAGTAAACAAAGAATAATTTTCGAACTTTCAGACAAGAAAGCACAAAGCAGTTTCTCATCCAGTATACAATTTTTTAATTGCATTGTCCCTGTTTAATTAGAATCCTTCCAGATTCAGAGACAGCAAGTTGTTAATTGAAAATGCAGACAGAAGAAATAAAGAAAAACGTAAACGACAGTACATTAAAGGTTATTAATCGAGAGATTTAAATCAATTTATCTTTTTCTGAATCTTCCATTAAGTTAATATTTAATTTTCGACGGTAAAATTGCATCGATTAGTCAAAATGAAGTAAATATTTCCTCCAATTAATCTAAAATAAATGTAAATTAAAACTTTCTCGTAGAGACACACAGCCTGTTAATGAAATAACTCTGTTTGAAAACTGTCATTTTTGAGCTGATTAACGACATACCGTTTAAAATTCTTCAGTAACCAAGCTTTTAAGCATATCAGAATCTTTTTAAAATAATTCGACCGTTAAAAGTTTTTTACTTTTGAACTAATTTTTAAATTTGAAATGTTTTTGCAGAAAAAAATGCACACAGTAATGGCATTACGAAGAAGCAGAGAACCATTTCAATAATTGTTAGGAAACTGAAAAAGAATGATTTTACCATTATAACAGCGTATTTTATGTTAGAGTGACATGATTTTTAATGATATTATTGATTGTTTATAGTCGAGTATCGAGACTAGCATGTTCAATAAATTCCAAGGAACTATGGAATACCTTCTTTTAAAAACTTAGATATAACTGATTTTACGAACTGAAAAGTAGACATCAAGAGTATTCCAACTACAAGTATTCTAATTAGATCAAAAGTTTTCCAACTATAGTACTCTAACTACAAGTAAATATATATTTTATACGGAATGTAAATAAAGAGGAGGTTGGTTGAGAATGCTTTGGTAGTATTTTATTACACCGTGGCTAAGTAAACTCGGACCTATAGTTTAGATCCAATTCCGAGCGTCTTCAAACATTCCTGTCAACAGTGGAACTCGCATCTATTGAATCTGGTACATGTTGTCATCGCCTTGATTACATCGACTGTTAGAATAACAGGATGGCAAATTTCTGAATGTATACTCCCGTTTAGAATGTCTCCGAGAGAATATGATAACTACTACAGCTAAACAACCTTAGTAGTGTCGGTGGCGTGGGCACTTTTACCATAGTGTACATGGTCAACATCCTACACCAAGTCCCAGAGATTGTGTATGGTAAGTTTTGGGGCTATTATAGTAGGCTTAGAAAAGACATCTTAGATATTGACATTGATGCATTACAGGGTATGATGTAGAGAAGATGGTGCGTTTTTGTATTTTGTATACTGAGGGAAGGACTTTGTTCCATGGACGAAAGTCCTCTGCTTCAAATGTCCCTTGCGGATTTTCGTCAGTATTGTGAAGGTATATCTTGGTATCTCTAGCTCAAAGAGTTCCCCTGGTGACTTGCCCAAGAATCAATGATGGGAAGTACCAATATTTTTTATTATTGTAGGATCTAAACAGGGAGATATGACCGTCGTTTAAGAGGGGAGTGTCTATCGTCCAGTTTCAAGAATGATCCCTTGCCACGATTTCGCCAAATCATCTACTTTTCCCCTGCCTTCAATAATAACTTGTTAGGGAAACTATTGAGAGCCTTTTTGGCTTACAGAATACAATCAAAATCAAGCTGGTGATAATGTAAATTACAGTAAGAAAAAGGGCCTGTAGACATAGAATCCGTCAGCGTTAAAATTCCGTTGGCCCTTACTGGTTAAATTGGTCAATGATTGCTATATGATTGGTTAAAAGATTTTCCACTGACGCTGGTGGATTCTATGCGAATAGGTCCTAATATTCAATGCGATATATCGTTAAATATATGCATATTTACCGATCCTAGCATATCTCTCTGGAAACCATAAACTAACAGGACTGAAGCGGGGTAACCAGTTGCCTTTTAATATTTTAAGAGAGAAAAATATTGATAAATTTGTGACTAAGACGAAAAATCGGTTTTTGTGCTCTTAATAGAACACAGGAAGTATTCGAGACGCTGTATTTCTAAAAGTGGAATTTCAGAGGATGTCTCTAAAGTAGTCTCCAATGAAAAGACCTAAATTGCTAGAAAACCGCGGTACAACTTACGATACCTGAAATAAAATTCCTTAGCACTATTTTCATAAAGAAGCCCCTGAAATAAATCGGACCTCAACAACAGTCCTCCCCATTTTAGACAATTTTCAACGATAAATTTTAATTTTTTAAGTAAGTTTTATATTATTTACTTAAGAATTAAATCTGTTACAGTAGAGGACCAGACACACACACACAGACCACAGACACACACAGACACACACACACACACACACACACACACACGCGCACGAACGCACACACACACATACAACGCACACACACACACACACACACACACATACACACACACACACACACACACACACACGCACGAACGCACACACACACATACAACGCACACACACACACACACACACACACACACACATATATATATAACTAAGTGGCTCGATCTAAATTGTACTCAACTAAATCAATTTAAAAATTTCCCCTTGAATCACATAATTAAATTTTTCAAAATCTAAAAGAATAACACTCGCAGAAAATTACTTTTCTATAAAAAACTCGAAACTAAAAATTTGAAAAAAAAATCTCATTCATTTCTTTTGTAATTAAGAATGCACAATATTTTATCAATGCCCATTTCATGTTTTTTTTTCTAATTACCAACCTTTTTTTCAAACGATTTCTTTCATCTCAGATTTTAGTGATTTTAATGCGTTAAAGCCTTTGCACTTCAAAGCTGCTCATAATTATCATTATTTAGTTCCTAATTGAATCGTTAATATGTGATACAATAAGAAAAAGCGTCTCTTCATTACATATTAATTTCTTCGTTCATCCGAAGCAATTGCATTTCAGTAATTGCTTTAATCATGCACTAAATGTTAGCAATTATCGGAAAAGTTGCATAACTTGCTTTGTTTATCAGATTTTTCCCATCTCAAATTCTTGCGCTAGGAAACATCTTTTCACTTTTTTAAATGCATGAATTCTGTTGAAAGAATAGAGAATTTCAAACAAACTGTTATGCTTTAATGAAACCATAAATAATTTTAAGCTATCAATTATTTCAAATCTAATAATTATGTGATATAATTCAATAAATATTAATAAAATGTTACATAAAATTAAAAATTAGAAAGCTCTTTGTATATTTTATTTGATACATTAGCTGTTCCTTAAATGTTATCAACTTAATTCTTTTTAATATGAGCAAAGTGCCGGGACTCTCGATTGTTACGAATCCTAAGAAAAGTTCGTAAAATAGAAAGTTTGTAACTGGGAATGCCATTAAAAATTGGGGAAATGCATTTTGATACGCCTTCTAATTACATCTAAATATAAAATAAACAAATTCGGTTCGAGATCTTAAATACGAACCAAAATATTATTGACTAAATGAACTATTTTTTCCTTCTTCAGTTAAACGTCTATACATTTGAACTCCCCCGTTATAACGAGCTTCAAGGAGCCAAAGGTTTTGTTCGCTATTTCCGGTGGTTCGCTATATCCGAACCGATAAGAAAAAAGATAGAGTTCACAAAATCTGTAACTCATTAGTTGCAATGTGTATTCAATGATGATGAATTAAAAAAATGATAAAATCTATTAAAAATGATCATTAATGAATTAAATCGACTAAAATCGATTACACTAAACTGACACAATTAAATTACGTACAATAGGAAAACGGCGGGATCAAAATTTTTGTTCGTTATATCCGTGAGTTCGCTATATACCGGGTTCACTATAAAGGGGGTTCTATTGTATAACGTAGACTCTCGAATTTTACGAACCCCAAGAAAAGTTCGTAAAATAGAAAGTTCGTAAATGGGATTGGCATGAAAATTGGGGAAATGCATTTTGCTCGAAATAAAAAACAAACAAACTCGGCTTGAGGTTTTGAATACGAATCAAGGTGTTAATGATTAAATGCACTATTTTTTAAATTCCTCAGTTAAACGTCTATATATCACAGACTCTTGATTTTTACGAACCCCAAGAAAATTTTGTAAAATAGAAAGTTTGTATATGGGAATGACATTAAATTTGGGGGAAATGTATGTTGCTATGCCTTTTATTCGCATCAAAATAAAAAACAAATTCATCTCGAGATTTTATATACGAACCAAGGTGCTATTGATTAAATCCACTATTTTCTCCTTCCTAAATTAAACGTCACTAAAGAATTGCTATATTACTTGTTTTATTAGAAATTTTGGTGGAATTGAAAAAAGTGTAAACAAGTAAATCTGCCAAAGTGATAAGAATAGCAACTTAGTGCTAATAATTGCTGATTTTGGTCTACTGTAAATGGGTATATTTGTAGTGGAAAACAATAATATACGAATTTAATTCCTCCCCTCTACGTTATATTCTGTTGCCTGGCAACGCTGACAGTTTGTTATTAAGGTTTTGGCAACTTTGATTAAAAAAAGAAAAAGAATTCCTTTTATGTTATTCTCCGCAGCTTTAGCTGAGTAATTTTAACCCCTTTGTATACATTCAAATTTGTAACTAAATATGAAAATATATATTGAATTGTAGAACAGATTATGTGAGAGTACTCTGAGTTGCCTCTAAGAACATAGTACTCAACATAGTCTTACCTCACATTTTACTGCGTCAAATAACTTCACGTCTTCTCCAAGTCGCTACTTAGCTTTACGGAATAATACTTCAGCGATAGTGCGATTTCACTGCTTCTATCATAAATAATTGCAAACTTTTCTCATACTTCTACTGGTATTTTAAGATCCTGAATTAGAGCTCTTTGGCATCTGGAGCACTTTTCTCACGTTCTGTCTTCGTAAGAACAGCTGACTTAAATTTTATTAATTTCTTGTATCTTACAAAAAATTGTTAAAAACGACATTTGGTGACTTTATTTAGAAAACAAAGACTTTCAACCATAAGAACACATGGTAACCAAAGGAACACCTGCACAGAAAAAGAGAACAATACCAAACTACTTCCGTTCAGGTGCTGGAAATGAGAGAGTTCTCTTAGAAAGTCTAACTCTCGCCAAGACATAGGACTCTCACTTCTTCAATTTTCAAGGTAAATCCTCCTCACCCACCCACACTCCTTGCACTCTTCATTAGCTGAAGAAAACCAGTTAAAAGAAATGAGAAGAAATTCATTTCTAAGAAATAGAAAATGAACGTTTTTAGTCCATAAACGAGAATAATGATTAGCATATGTATAAGATACCATTCTGGTTCAGAAAAATAGCTCGTTAAAAGGGTTCGTTGATTTGAGGATTACAAAAACGGGAACCCACCCACTGCACAGAGAAACCTTACTGAATATATATATATATATATATATATATATATATATATATATATATATATATATATATATATACAGTACTGTGCAAATTAATTGGGATAAGCTTCATTTTTCTTAAAATTCGTCCTTTCCCAGAGATTTTCTGCCTGAAACCGGTTTCAACTGCATTTTGTTACAAAGGGAGGTTGGCCTTGACTAGTCTAATCTGGTTTGACCACGTGATCATCACAGTTAGAGCATTCTCGCGACAGTTGCGTTCAGCTGCTGTAAGACGTGGTCGATTGTGTGAGTTGCCTGGTTCTCACGTGTATGACAAAAGTGAACATCACTCCAAGGAAAAGGACTAAAATTTTTACCCTTAGTCAGCATACCTCTATGACTGTGAGGGATATTGCTTCAGCAGTTTGAGTTGGAAAATACAGTTTTTCCAGGATTAGTAATCAGAAAAATAAATTTGGCGCAGTTTCTCCAAAACGGAAGAGTAAATGTGGACGCAAACGTAACACACCTCAGACAGACAAATTTCTTGTACGGAATAGAAAAATGCATCCTCGCAAGACAAGTACAGATATTCAGAGAAAATTGACATAAAAAGGCGACCAACTCAATATGTGTTGGGAGATAAGAAAATCAGTTACACATGAATTCGAAGAAAAATTAAATGTTGCAGATCCGAAGCTACTAAATTAGACGCGTGATTGAAACCAAGGGCATTAAAATGCAGGTCCATCAAATATCAGATAATAGAGGTCCGATAATGAATTGCCGAACCATATTTTAGATATTTTCTAACCTACATCCTAATTTGCAGATTTTATGCGTAAAATAAACACAATGGATATTAATTTTTTTTAATTATGTTATTCATAAATTCCTCTATGCACTTAAATTTCTGGAAAAATAATTTATAACAATGCAGTTTATAGTTTAATGAATATTAACTTCATAGTATTTAAGTTTAAATACGTAACAAGGACGTGTAATATTACATTATATAATGAATTTTTGCAGATTCCTGGGTGAAAATTGTAAGTTTATCGTGGCGAATTGTATCAATTGTAGTTATAATCCTCCAGAATGTCATATATGTTCATAGCCATATTTTTAGCAGCATCTGTTTTTGAACACATATCCAAGAACTTAACATGATTGGTAAATATTTACTGTTCCCCTTAGTTGAATACTTTCATCAGAACAGTAAGCACTAGAATCCTTCCGATCGATATTTTCTCAAACTATGATAACATGTATAAGCCGTGCAATTTTTGTTTGTAATTTCCTTACTGCAGCTAACGTAAAATTTCATTTAATTATATTTTTAGCCGCTTTAATTAGAGGATTTTAAAAGAGGCGGAAGACATTAATTCATAACAAGGTGTTGTAAGAATAATGAGCGAAGAAAAATAAAACCTGTTTAGCATTAGCGAAATTTAGGTGCCAGTAAAGCATTTAGGTTAAATATTGTGAAATGAAACAACCCGGAATAACGATAAGGAAGAGGAATTTAACTTGGGTATTCGTAAGAATTTCTTAAACTACGACGTAAAGGAAGTTAGAAAAATTTGCAAAGTGATTCTTAAATAGAAACTCAGGTAAAACGCTTTTAACAAAATGTCCATTACTTTGAAAGATGGAGCGCAATATTTCTCCAGATATTTATTGCGAAACAGGCCTTCAACAAACATAATAAAACTGAGAGTATATTTATGTTAAATAAATAGATACATCCAGGGTACTGGAATTTTAATAAAATGTGGAGTTGCATCAATTTCTACTCAAGTTATTGGAGCCCTAATCAAGTTTTGATCCAACTGTTCCTTATCAGCGTGCTTTGATTAATTACATTGTTATACTTTACAACAGTTTCAAAATACATACTTAATAAAATACAAAATGTTTAACTAGTTTTGTCTAAGCTTGGTCAAAATAATGTATTTCTCTATCTGAAAAGCTTGGTCAAAATAATGTATTTTACTATCTGAAAGTTTGGTCAAAATAACGCATTTTACTATTTTTTGAAAAAAAGTATTTCGAGACCCTTATCAGATCATTGCACTTACCAAACGCTTGGTAAGTTTACAACCAAACGCTTGGTAAGTATTAAGCTGCATAGACAATCATTAAAATATCAATAAAATAGACAATCATTACCAACAGAATGGCTTTATTGCTGATGTCACGGACATTCACCGCATGGTCGTTATGTTCACTCAGGATAAAACTCTATACAGAAAATTCCAATCATAATCCCTCAACCCCTATTCAACACTTTTCGCGCAATTGAAACGACGAAAAACCTAAGACCAAACATTAACACAATAAGTAAACCAGCAAGTCGCGTATAACGAAATGGAAGGATCCACTAAATACCCCGGTGGATGATTCTAGAAAAAAAAAATAAAATGCTAGGGCTCAATTAAAAACTTCCACTACGTTCCAAAAAACTTTGGGTTGGGGCCAGCTGCGTAAATCTCAATTGGTACCTTGGAATGAAATTTTGAATGTTGCTCAAGAACTGAAGAAAATAGCTTCTGTGGCTTAACTTCGCCAGTCACCTTGCAACCACCACGATCAATCACAATCCGCTGTAGGAACGGTATGAAGGTCAACAAGTACGTACATATAAGTAACGGAAACGCAATTAGCGTTTCTTATGACTAAATTCATGCATGCTCCACAGTTTATAAAAGCGGGCAACGTGTGGTCGCAGAGTGAGTCTTGAGGATGTATCTGACAGAATGTACGAATATACTATGACAACTTAAAAAATTGCCGAGGAAAGCGTTATACCTCGGTCCTATTTTTGATGCAAAGAATGACCCTTGTTAACAGAGGTTAGGGATTTTAGGGTCTGAGCAGAAAAGGCTGGAAGATGAAATTTTTGGTGTATTATTCAAATGTATATTTCTCACAAACTCAGTCAAAAATGTAGCAAGGAAAGGGAAACAAGCAGATTAATACGGGAACCATCCTCTGGTGCCACCTCAATTTTGACCGGGCAACCTCAGGGGAGACATATGGGGGTATCGTATCTTTCTCCCTCTCTGACTTCATAGAAGGACTTTCCGGTCTACAGATTTAATGTGTTCATATCCGGCCTAGACACGAAGGTACTGAATGGAGTTCTTCGGGATTCGAACCGAGCACCACCAGTCCCTATCCCAACGCGCTACCGCTAGGCTACCTTTTTGCCCTTAATAAATAATGTTACAAGCTCGTTTTACAGACGCTTATTTTAAAATTATAAATCTCAGAAATTCAATGTTTCCAATTCAAGCGTAATATAATTTACTTAGATGTTAATTCATCAGTAATACATATGCGTATAGAAAAATGAATTTAATTCCACATTAGTCCAAACATATCAAATCATACTTAATATCGGAATGTTTGAATGAGACGTTGTATTTTCTTTAATGCTCGTAAATAAATCCATCTCCTACGCTTCCTTTAAATATTAACTTAATCAAAAAGTTATGAATGTTGACTGAGTAAATAAATTCTAAGGCGGAATCTCCAGAAGAAACGGCATAATATAGATTAGTTTTAATATCTTTGCTGAGAAAAACTCATAAAGAAAAATACGACTTATTTCACATTAATGAAATTATCGCTACAATAATGTATTTCAGGCAAGTAACTCCAAATGAAGTACCCCGTGGAGAAAAATGCGAGATCGTAAATTTAATTGAAGGCGGGAGAATTTTCAGGAACATCAAGCTACTAACAAACGCATAAAAATAAGAGAATGATTCTGAAATGGAATCTGGAGCACTCGACAAAATATTAATTCATTTGAAAAATGCAAGAGAATGTTTATTCAAAGTTTATTGGAAGGGGAACAGCAGTGTTTAATAGAGAACAAACAATCATGGCGCGCATATACTTTTTAAATTTGTCAGTACATTGAATTTGTAATGAAAAGCGATTTCAGACGAGCTCTAACTTCCATTTACTCTTTGAGAATTAGCATAAGAATACTTTTTTCTGATGTTCAAGTTTGAACAGTTTCCGAAAAAAAGGATATTTAATTCATGTTTTAATACATCATTTTGTTAAATTTAACATGTTGCTCGGCAAAACTTGCAGGAAAATTAAAAAGAATTACACGGCTTCACGTTTCAGTAAACCAGAATACGGTAGTTCCCTCAAAACCAATGATTAAATTAGTAACCTCGTAGAATTAAAGAATAAAAAAAGTGCAACTTTAAATGTTACAATTTCGTTATAGCCGATATTTTAAAGCGTAATTACAAATTAGATTATCTTTTCAAATACGTAGAAAAAAATTAACCTTGATTGTCTTATACTAGTATATTATTATATTTAACTTAAACATTCACAGCTTTAAAAATTTAGATGCATTCGTTTTGTGTTTTACTTAATAAAGACGGATAAATCAGGCAGGTAAATCTATACCACATAAATAAAAATATATGTCAAAAAGAAGTCAATACGGAAGGTTGTTCGCACTTTATGGAAACGATTTTGATTGATAAGTTTTATGTATAAATGCCTTTTTTTGCAGCGATTTGCTTCTATCTGATAGCCATGGTTCTTGGCAAAAGCTCTAGCTCGAATTTCCATGAAAGTAAACATTTTATTAGTACTGTCATGTCAATTTTACCCCATTCCTCTTGGACCATTTTCCAAAGTCCGTTCAGTGTTCTTGGATACCGTTTTCCTAAGGCTCATTTTAATAAACCGAAAGCGTAAAAGTCCAATGGAGAAGCGTCAGGTGATTTTACAGATATTTCATTAAATGGGATACACTTTATTACTGTTTCTGAATCGTACTTTGCTAAATAAGCGGCAGTTGATTTAGACGTGTGACTAGAGGCTTTATTCATATGAAGCTCAACTTTATCAATGTCCTTTCCATATAAGGCTGGAATTTCTTCTTCAAAAATTGGTTCTAAAATATTCTGCTGACAGTAGAATGAATTAATTTTGGCTTTACTTGAGAATATTTTCATTTTTAATTTCCCGTTCTAATAAAATCCTGCAAATATCATGAATCCCTTTGGAAACATTTCTGTAGACTGACGAAGCCGTTTCGTACGATCATTCCCGTTAGTTGATCAATAGAAAATTGATCTTTTTTTATTACAGTCACTTTTACAGTGTTTTTCATATAATTTTCTACAATTTGCTTTTCTTTCAGAAATATGCTGTGGCAAAAGCAGATGAACTGTAGGTTTAAACATCTTCTTTAACTTCAAATCTTTATGAATGATTTTACTTACAGTGCCAGAAGACATTAATAGTTTCGATGCAATGGATCTTTGAGTCAGCGGATTTTCTTTTAGGATCAGAGACTTCACTTTCTTGATATTTATCTGCGTTCGAGCAGTCTTAGGATGAAGTATCACGGCTATGTTTTCATTTTTACTTTCAGTTAGACTTTTTTTTTCCTTTCAAATTTAATATATTATAAATACTTTTTTTGAATGCCATAACCGCGATTTTTACATCACTTTATAATTTGTTGATTTCTTCCCGGAAGGCGCAGTTACGTATCCTTCGATCCATCTATCAATTTTAGGAGCCATTTTCAAAATAAATCTTTCATTTTACATTACAATCAAAACAAAACAGTAGCAGATGATTATTTTAAAGTTGCCACATTTTTATGTCAAAATGCAAACGACAAAAACAAATTGCAAAATCGTTTCCATAAAGTACGAACGACCTTCTGTAGATTCCGTTAACAGGTAAAAACAAATGTTTGATGACAAAGCACTCTCAGGGACATTGGTCACACAGATAAATGACTTCCTGTATGGGGGGATATCATTTTTAAGATTAAAGTGAAGATGACTACGGAAAATTTAATGCATTCACAATTTTGTATCACATAACTCTATTTTAATAACATGGGAAGAGTAGGTAGGCTCACATTTAATCTGTTATGGGCGACATTGTGAATGCGTGAATTGTTAATTGAATAGCGTAAAAATTGTGCTGTAAGTCAATTAAATATTTG
This sequence comes from Dolomedes plantarius, assembly GCA_907164885.2. NCBI lineage: Eukaryota > Metazoa > Arthropoda > Arachnida > Araneae > Dolomedidae > Dolomedes > Dolomedes plantarius. Next base: position 178,052,714 of record OU015490.1, on the reverse strand, counting down.
CAGACAGGTGTAGAGGAAGATTAATTTGTTTATATTTGGGAAGCATTTGCTGATATAAATGTAAAAATTGTAACAGTTTTATTCCACCTTTAAATGAACACTATTGTACCCTAACATAAAAACCAAAGTACATATTTAGAATAGTTTTGAAATTTTCTGCAGATTTTTAATGTATAACTCTACATTATTAATTTAAAAAATTAATCTCCTTAAAAAAGGAAAACTAAAGTATAATTTTGTAGTGTTCAAGATATACGGCAAATGATTATAAAAAGTAATAAAAAAGGCATTTATAAACTTGGTTCTTTTATATAAATTATCTCATAATTTTCTATGGCTTCACAAAAACTAACTTTATTTAAAAAATTAGTACGATACTTATCCAGAAATCATAACATTGCAAAAATTAATGAAATTACATTGAATATTCTAATAAACTGAGTTTGGACAGTTTTAAAACTTCACTGACGCACAATGAACTCTGGATTATCATATAAATTAATCCACAAAATATTTACGGAAAACTGAAAAACACAGAGAATGCAGAAACATACCAGTACGCTGTAAAAATGAACTTTTCAGAGTTTTTATATACTCCTACACTGTGGTTTAAGCATAGTATATTTACAACTATCATATGGATTTCAATTTTAATATTTCAAATATTTAAAGATTACCCGGATTTTCAACTTTTCCTCTGAAAAAAAAAGTCTGTTATGCTTCTCTCGTTTACGAGATATGCTGACATTCCCTTAGACAATTTGTATTTTATTTTCACCCTTTTCTCTTTTATGATGCATGGAATTTTTTAAAACATTAATTTTCCCACTAACAATCAAGAGTTAAGTGATCACGGCAATCAATATGTTTTGAAGGAATCGAGGGGGGGGGGGGACCACAGAAGAGGAGTTGTTTAAGAATGAAAGCAAATTTTCAAAGCAACAAAAATAAAAAAAAAATTTTTTTATAACACTACAAATTTATTCGCATCATCCGCGGAACATCGATGTTTGCACAACTTCTTGATTCCTTTAAAACAAAAACAAAAAAACCAGAACACATCATTACACATGAAGGTAATATTAATGGAAATTTATGCTTTTCCAAGAAAAATACTTTTCAAAGTCAACGTGGCAACAATTTTTTTTTAATGTTCTTACAAACGTATTATTTCACGAAGAAAGAATGCTTTGAGCCAAAATTTGTTTTTGTAGACGGGTGCAGCGAAAAGAATGGTGCTTATTTACATGAAGAAACTAACAAAGGACGCCTGAAACATACCACGACGTTTTATTGAAGCCAGTTTTTTGTCCTGGAAACTACGTTCTTTAATTAAATTGTGAATTTAATATCGTCTTCTTTGTGATAAATAAATAATGGGTGAAGTTTGCTTTAGTTAATGTCTCTTCAGTTCCTGCGGCCGGAAATTACAAGGCGCCTAAGAATGGGCAGTGTGTTTCTAGTTATAACTCTGCTCATTCTTATTTATTATTTTAATCAAGCGACTCGTAAAGTTCAGCAGTAAGTGAAGACCTTTTTTCTTTCTCATCCAAGACTTCGTTTTCTTTTTCGCATTTTCTGTAAAATTCTTTAAGGATATTAAGATTTTTTTTTTATGTTTATATGCGTTAATTATTTTAGTTAAAAGTTTCCAAAATAAAACTTTCATTCCCTAAGGTTTTACCTGGAAAATAACTTCGATTAATTTTATAAAAATATTTATGTGTTTAACACTTTATGGGTCGCAACCGAATTAAAACGCAGTAACTCCGTGTGTAACTGATAATTACTTTCAAAGTGTTTTCAATTCAAAACGGGTTTTAATAATTTTTAAAAGAATAATTTATCGAATATTTTTTGTGAAAACTATAACAGATAATTAATCAAGTTTGAATAAGGTTTTCAATATACAAATGAGCAATGATTTATGGAGAAAGTAATAAAAACTCTTAGAGAAAGAAAGCCACAAGGAAACATTATAAAAAATTTAAAGCGCCATTTCTTACTGTTGAGTAGATATACAGGGTACAGCAGAAAGAACGTTCTGATTTAGAACGTCAGTAACAAAAATACAAAGCAAGATAGAGAAAGAAATCTTTTATACCTGAGAAAAATATATATAAAAAATTATTTATTTATTATTAATTATTATTTTATTATTATTATTTTATTTTATTTATTTATTAATATATTTATTTATACCCTCGGAACGTTCTTTTTGCCACACCCTGTATATTAGAAAAGTAAGACGTATTCTGCAACGGAAACCGTCGTTGTTCCGAATGTTGAAATTATGTTGTTGTTTATGTTGTTTCTAGTGCTCCCTCGCCTGAAGTAATTCCAGATTAGGTCTGTATAGGCTAGCGGGCTAAGGGGTGCGGCTGCGGTTTACAACGGCACCACAAGGGTTGGAGTCCGATTTAGCAAGGTGCCACCTCAATTTTGACCGAACAACTCCAAGGGTGACATCTGGTGGGATCGCACCCTCTCCTACCCTCTCTGACCTCATAGACGGACATTCCAGTCTACGGATAAACTTGCCCATGTCCGGCCTTAGTATTGAGGTATTTAATGGTGTTAATCGGGATTCGATCCGAGCACCATGAGAACCCAAAGTCGACGCGCTACCACTAGACTACCCCAAACCCTAGAATTATGTACATTAGTGAAGTGTTATAATTCAGAAATCCATAATAATTTGAAAACGTCGTATTTTAATCATTATTTGTAGAGTTTTTTAAATCTATGCTAATATAATGAATTAATTAGAGGATGTTATGCAATGTTTTTGCATGTAGGTGGAATATACAAATTAACACAACAAGGTATAACAACTTTAAAACACACACTTCGTACGATGCCTCTCTTTCGAAGGCTCCAGCCTCGCACAGCTATTTTAAAATTTATTTCTATTAAATACTTCATATCTGTAGACAACACATGCTATGCAGGCTTTTAAAACCTAACGCCGGGGTTCAATCTAGGCTTTGCTTAGATATGATCGGCACAGTCAAAACTTTATTTCTAAGTTAACACCTGATAAAAAAATAAATTACAGTCACTTTTGCAGTTCATACGGTTTTTGGCATTTTCTTGACTAAAGCTATATTATTATATTTACAAGTTCTAAATACGTACATTCCTAGTAGCCTTACACTTATTAGCCCTTGCCACTATTGAGTAATTAATCAAAAATAAGAAGTACTCCCGGTCCTAAGTATACACTATCACTGCTCCACTTCTCGATCTGCATTCGCCGAACTAACATCAAAACTCAATGGCTAAGCACTCAGAAGCTATAAATCTGGTACTGGGGCTCGCAGTTGAAGGAGATGTCACAGTCGAAGTCGTAACTAATTCGCCTCCCAACTTTTATACTTTAAATAGCCAAATTACAGTTCTGATTTGAACGCATGATCTCTGGCTTTATACAGATTAAGTGTCAATCCCGTCATCTTGACAAAATGACGTCAAACAAACAGAATTGAGAAGGAAAGCCGTAAAGAAAAATTATAGGACAGCAAAATGAAATAAAGCCAAGACCGCACAACTTTAGTAACAAGGTGGAAGACACCACAAAGAAATAGTATGAAAGTTCAACACAACCGAAAGCCTCGGTCCCGGAGGATTCCATTTGTGGTTGATCAACGATGTATCTCTCCAATACAGTATACTAACTGAAAACCCGTACTTCGCTACGGAGTACATTCAAATTAAATAACGGTTAATGTATGAAATTAATGCCAAAAATATGTATAAACATATAATAAAAACAACGATCAATGTATGCAATTGATGTAAAAAAACGAAAAAATATATTTATCAAAAAATCGCAACGGATATTTTTATAGACAAAATAATGTAGAAGAATACTAAATAATATGATCAGTTAATATAGTACAGTTTGAGGAAAATTTCTTTTACTGTATGTTAATATTTTTTTGGATATGTCCAATCGTCTGCCGCATTAGCAAGAAAATTTTTTTTTGTCTGTTTCGTTGTCATGCACGTGATGCAAAATTAAAAGAAAAGAAACCACGTGATCAGCATTTAATAAATTAAATTCTAAAAACTAATCTTTAAAAATTCACCAAAAATCAGAAAATGGAGCTCGAGATTCGAACAAGATTTCATTTTAAAGGAATTTTTATGATCTTTCTTGTAATATAAATTTTATAGCCCTTAGATTATTATTTAAATGCAAACTTTAAAGAATGTTACAAAAAGAGCTTAAAAATTTAATTTTAAAAAATCCAAGAAGTATTTTTCAAAAATCTCTCTTAGTGCACCCTTACACTATAAGAAGAATGGCCATCCAAAATTTCAGCTCTTTATGTCCAGCGGTTTGGTCTGTGCGTTGTCTGTCAGTCAGTCATTCAGTCAGTTACGGAACTGTTTTATATATAAAGATTAATGTATGTACATTTGGTTTGTTTCTAATATTCCAACAATTTTCATTGTGGCAGTAAACAGAAATGTATCTAAAAAAGGAAATATTATCCTTAAATACTTTCAATTCAACAATATCAGTAACAATATTTTTTATTTAATCTAAACAGGGATTCCCAACCTTTTTACGCTTGCGGCACTCTTGGGAATGAGATTAGAAACTCGGGGACCCTTTAACAGAATTTTAGTTTTTAAAATTTTTTTCAATACTAAATCAAAGCTAAATTTATATGAGGAACATGTCAAGTTCCAATAAATACTTACTACATTGATGATTTTATTTATTTATTGAAATGTTTAAATACCAAACACCAATAAAATAAAATATATTAATACATTTTCAAAAATAGTCTTGAGATTCAGCGTAGTATTACACTAGAGGATTACAATATAAATCACAAAGAATAGTTATGTTTGTAACTCATTCTTAGAGCACAAATGTAAACTTAACCCTTTCCTTACGGGGTGGGATAGCATGTATCCCAAGAATACAGGCCCAAGAGTATATATATATATATATATATATATATATATAATGTATGTATGTATGTATGTATATATATATATATATACAACCCCCTTAATGGCCGTTCTTACAAAGGGGATATGAAATTTCCTGTTCTAAAGAGGGAATCGGAACAATGATCCCCGTAAGCTAAAGGTTAATATTTATTTTAAGTGGGCCATACTAACATTTTTTTATTTGTACCCCCCAAAATCTCGCGCCACTCCCAGACGATTTTGCAGCATCCTAAAGTGACGCGGCACGCGAGGAGGGAATCACTGGCTTAAAACATACTATAGAGATTTTAGAATCAAGTGACTCAAAATCGTTGCTTCTAGGGTGAGTATATTACCATATTGAACTTTTTTTATACAGTCCTATCCACGCGACTCCTGCCATAAATCTTTACTTTTAAGTCTATTAATCACGGAGTACGATTTTTCACTATTTGTCACTTGTAAAATTGATCTAAAATTTCTCGCTTCTGTAAAATTTTGAAGAACGTTTTTTTTTTTTTCCACTTTCTTCAGGATTTTCATTCAAAGAAAAATTTTTGAAAATATTTCCTCTCGAGTAAAAAATTATCTACGAAAAAAATTTTTTTTTCGTCTTTAGATGTGATAAATTTTTATAAAAGGAATTTTTATAAATCCTGAAGACAAATTATTTGGAGACCATATCTTAACATTAAAGTGAGAAAACTCTGAAAGAGAAATATTGATACATCAGACATTTTATATATATATATATATATATTGCTTTAATTTTTTAATGACAAAATTTCAAATCTGTCAAGTATTTTTTTTTATATTTAAAGTCATTGATGTAAAGACATGAGAAAAAAGTTTTATGGTAAAATAAGTGTAAATAACAAAAGTAAAAGTAAGGGGTAAGTTAACTGTTCCCCCAAAAGATCATTTCTCGTTGACAAATTTCAACTTGTATTCGCTGAATTTAAATAAAAGTGAAATATTTTGCTTCATTTTTGCTCTCTGTAATGCAAGCTTTATTTAAATACAGTAGCCAATCGGAGAAACTTGATTCACGTACCAGAATAAAAGGGTGGTAGTGTGGGATAAGTATATTTTCCACTTGAACGAATGAACAAATTTTTCCTGGGGAAAACTAGCTAATACACTAATAAAAGTAATAAAAACTTCATAAAAATTCTTTGCCTGCAAAAAATGAATGGTAGTAATATTTTTTCTTTTTTCTCTCGACAGAAAAGAATGATACTGTAAAAAAAAAAAAACACGTTAAAAAATATTTCACACTAATGTCCTTATCTTCTACTGTTATTTTCCTGTCTATGATACATTAAGTATATTTCCGATTTTTTTGCATTCTAAGGGCTGAGCTCCGAAAATAAAGAAAATGCCAGTTTCAGGGGAGCTCAGTAAAAATTTGTCATTCAGATCACGTCGTTTCTTTGTGTCCGGTGCACTGCCACGTTACAGAATTGTTTATTATTAATCCTGGCACGTATACTTTAGGACAGTGTTCGTATTTGCATTTTGTGAATCCACCTTTTTAATGTTCACACTACAGAGTATTTGTTAATGCGGGCGTCTGGGTAGACATTCAAAAAATGAAAAAATTTGCATGGGGTTTAATTTCATAAAATATCTATAATTTATCTTTGCAAACAATCTTTTGAAAAACATAGAACTAGGAAGTGATTAATATAGGAAACTATTAAATTCATATTTGTTACAGAGGTATACTTACCGTTATACGTGCATTTCGAAAAATACATGTAGCATATAACAAAGGAGGCTTTTTGATTTAATTAAATTTGTTAGTATAGAAGCATTAACAGTTATTGATAACAATGTAGGAAAAAATTTGGCAATTATCATTTTTTAAGAAAGAGCTCAAATAATTACAAGATAAAAAGAACTTTTTATCCACCATGTTTTGAAATTTTCTGTTGAATCATAAAAACTTTACAATTCTATGTACTAATAAATACTTTTTAAAATTTTTTTGATGAATTATCCCATCAATTTGAAAGAAAATGAAGTTTATTGGAAGTTAACTTGCGTTTAACTTTTAGTTCCCGTCCCGGCCGATAGATGGCTGCATCAGTCTACAAAACAAAATTAACTGAAAAATAATACAATACTGCTTAAAGATGGCTAAAAGTATTAAAACAATGCATTGTCATCGTGTTCTGAGCTATTCTAAAAGTTTCAAATGTCTAGCTAGTCGGGAAGTTAGTTAAAAATCGATTGCAAGATTTGTACCGGACAAACAAACATACACACACACAAACAAACAAAGAAGCGAGTTAATAAAAGCATAGTAAAAAATTAAGAGAAGTGAATCTTACCTAACTTATACAATTCAAACAACCAATCCTAAACAAAAACTACTGTTGAACTAATTTACTGGGTTCGCTCAAACTTTACATCTCAAAGAAAAAAAAATTGAGGAAGAATGTTACATGTTAACTATTTTATTTTAACATTTGCTAAGAGAAGTTATAAAAAAATTAATTTTTGCCCTCGCTACTTGCAGACTGAAAAGTAGAATCGCTTGTCTTAAATTTAGACTATGTTGTGCGATAGTTTTTATATCAGTCTCAAAATTAGAAGAAACTAAACGAATGGTAATATTTATAAATGTGCATCAAAATTGACAAGGCCGACGAAATTCTGAATAATTACGTTCTACTCACTTAATATTGTACACAGTTATGAAATCTTAAGCCCCTTTTACACGGTATAATATATCACAGCTTGTCAATACTACTTCAACATTTTCAAAGCCCGCATGTTCACAACTCAGATGTACGAGTTATGTCTCGTGTTGCTAGGTTCTTCATAAAAACCCCTATCTTGGTAACCCTCGATGTAGAGGGGTGCCCGTACCCACTATCATGTAACACTTAGTATAGGGGGGTGCTCAGTGGATTCCCCGTACCCTCTGCCTTGGCTTTCACTTTACTCAGATGTAGTAGAAATACAAAAACTCAGACTGACGTTTTATCGCAAATTCCTTGCTCAAGAGGTGTATCTCGGTGAATCAATTGACGATTTAAGCTTTTCCCCATCATATCGGTTTCAAGGGCAACAAAATGTTTCTACAATCACTAGAACATTTAGCATATTATATATATATATATATATATATATATTCATATATATATATTTATATACACACACATATATATATGTATATACTAGCTGTTTACCCGGCGTTCCCCAGGTATTTATTAATCTCAGTATTTTACTACACAGGAAAAGGAATGAATTCTACCTATAGTGTAAAATCTTAGTAACTTTATTTACGGGTATTTAAAAGTATATGTACAGTATACAAATGATAAAATAAAATTACGAATTCACTCTATTATTCAACTCAAAACTTGACTATAAACAACACTTTTAGCTTATATTCCCCTCTAACCCCCCTTTGGTAATGGGGGGCTGAACTTGCCCTTAAACGATATCGGGAGTGTCACTATTAATCTCAGCAACCCCGAAAACTATGGAATCGACACTACTCTCGGTCATTTTGGAGATTTTATATTCCCCCCTTCTTTCCCCCTCACCCCTCCCCTGTGCTAATGGGGGGGGGGGGGCTGAACCTCACTTAAACGACATCGGGAGTGTCACTATTAATCTCAGAGATCCCGAAAATTATGGATTCGACAGTGATATCACCATTTTCGATTATTTTAACATGTGCCCCCTGCCCCCGTAGGGTGCTAGGGGTGTCTTATTGTGAATGTAAACCATTCTCGGATCAACTTAATCGCACATACAAAATTTCATAAAAATCAGTCCAGCCGTTTAGGAGGAGTTCAGTGACATACACACGGACAGAAGATATATATATATATATATATATATATATATATATATACTGTATTTATTGAAACATAAGAGTAAATTATTTACAGCACGGAATATAGGAAAAATATGTTTGTCAAAGATTTCTTAGATATTACCATTCTTTTACTGATGATAGATGAACCATCAAATCATGGTATTTTCTCTGAATTTTACAAATTTAATTATTTTTCGTTGAATGAATTCTTGTTTTTTCATCTGTGGATTTCTGTTACTACATACAACTAATGACGGAATTATTTTTAGTTATTATTTAGTATAGCTAAATGATTTTCTCAGATTATTGTTTTGATTCAGTTTCTGATTAGCTAAATAGTTTCAAAGCAAACACAAAACACGAAACCGAGTTGTCCAAATTGTATTCGTTTCTTTCATTTCATAGAATTTCAGTTTTAGTTTCCTTGCCGCCATTTTTCTTTACAAGAATTGGTGCCATGAATTCAATTATTATGATACATAATGCACCATAATGTATCACAATAATTGAATTATTTTCGATTATTACTCTCTCCTTGATTTGTAATAATATCTCTTCATTAAAATTTCGCTTAAACTTTATAGATCTTTTGCCCTCACCAAAGTCTTCACATTAACTGATTACAAATTCATTTTAACAACAAAAATTTCCTAGTCGTGCGATTTCAAAGTCATCAACTATGTTCGACAAAATAAAATAAAATAAAATAAAATAAAAAAATACTGCAGTATCATTAACCTACGTGACTCCAGGCAAGAGTACAAGCATCTTTGCGAGGTGATTACCACCCCCCTGTTCGTCTCTTCCACTCTGCACCCCCATTACGAAAGGGCAATCCCATTAAATTTACCGGAATTAACTTCAGAAACGAGAGGGTTTCATGATGTTTTGCGAGCTTTAATCTGGTGATCATCTGCTCCCGTGGATGAGGAGGGAGAAAGCTCAGTCGATGAGATGAAGAGAATATGAAGTTAATTATTGCAATATTTTATATGAATGGTCCTTAATCGTGCTTAAGAATGGATCTTCTGAAACACTTGCTTTATGAGTGTATTAACCTCGCGAGAGCCATTTGGTTAAAACCTTGGGACTTCAATATTCGAGGTTTACTTTCCACTACAGCGGTAACGTATCATGTAAACCTCATTTGGGTATCTGGTTTTAATGGTTTCACCAATATTGCCAATTAAGTTTCAGATAATTACAATAATGGTGCCTAATAAAGTATCCCCTAAATAAACCTTCACGAATCTGATAATATTCTTTGACCATTAGGTTTCCGTTATTATATACAATATGTAAAGAGATATTCCTTCATTATACTGTAGAGGACGAATTATTTTTCTATACTTGACTGCTTAATATTTAATCCTAGCATTTTACTTTTCCTTACTGTGGACTTATGATTATTTCATGAGAAAAATCGCTTTTTCCTTTTTCTCCTTCCAACGGCGACCGTCGTGGTATAGTCTGCACCGCTTTCGTTTTCTTTTTTCTGGTTATAACTCGAAACCACAATTAACAGCTAAAAGTAATGGGAATTCCATATTCTACCTCTTTTATCGCTGTTAATTTACTTTTACTAGTTCTTCTTTTAACTTTATTCAATTTTTACAATTTTCATTTTTCATTCGAAAAAGCATACCTATCATTTTTGTTTATATACTAAGCACGTAATTCGAAACATAACAAATCCCTACCATATACAAAGAGGGATATGGAGCGTCCGTATGTTTTATGCTGTCCGAAAGTCACAAGTCAAAAGTCACTGTCAACAGTGCCGCAAATACAGATATATATAGTTCAATGACGAGCAAGAAAAGGAACAGGAGGAGAAATCCTACATGTGACTGGAACGTAAAATTTATGAATCGGTAGGTCCTCCGGAAAAGTTACACTAGGTAGGTCAAAGTAGCCAGTATAGTCAATATCCTATCAGTTAGTTTTATGCTGTCAGAAAGCCAGAGGTTTAAAATCATTATCACAATGTCACAAATATATAGATACACTTATAGTTCAATGACGAGCAAGGGGTGGCGCAGCAGGTTAAATCCTACATGCGACGTGACACATGAAACATAATGAATCCCTACCATAGATAAAGAGGGATATGGAGCGTCCGTATATTTTATGCTGCCCAAAAGTCTGAAGTCAAAAATCAAAAGTCTTTGTCAACAGTGTCGCAAATATTCAGAGATATATAGTTCAATGACGAGCAAGGGACGGCGCAGCAGATGTCTTACATGTGACGGGAACACAAAATTTATGAATCGGAAGATGCTCCGGAAAAGTTATACTAGATAGGTCAAAGTAGCCAGTATAGTTAGTAACCTATCAGGTACTTTTATGCTTTCAGAAAGTCAGAGGTCTAAAATCATTGTCACAGTGTCCCAAATATATAGATACACATATAGTTCAATGACGAGCAAGGGGCAGCGTTGCAGGAGAAATCCTACATGCTATTGAAACGTGAAATTTACGAATCGGAAAAGTTACACTAGGCAGGTCAAAGTAACCAGCATAGTCAGTAACCTATCGGCTAGCTTTATGCTGTCAGAAAGCCAGAGGTCTAAAATCATTGTCACAAATATATAGATATACATATAGTTCGATGACGAGCAGAATTCGGTGCAGCAGAAGTCCTACATGGGACAGAAACGCAAAATTTATGAATCGGAAGGTGCTCCGAAAAAGTTATACTGGGCAGATCAAAGTAGCCAGTATAGTCAGTAACCTATCAGTTACTTTATGCTTTCAGAAAGCCAGAGGTCTAAAATCATTGTCCCAGTGTCACAAATAATTAGATATACATATAGTTCAATGACGAGCAAGGGACTGCACGTCAGGGCATCCTACATGGCACTGAAGAGTGATATTTCTGAGTCGGAAGGTGCTGCTAGAAAGTTATACTAGCTAGGTGAAAATAGCCAGTACTGTCAATAACCTATCAATAGCCTACCATAAAAACAGGAAGTTATGAACCTTAAATTATAATGAACTAAACTTCAAAATAAGTTATTACATTAAATATTATTTCATCGAATTTCTGCTTTACACTTGTTATAGAGTATCTTATTCAAACAACCGTATTTGTTTAACTATTCATGAGCATCTAAGCTTAAACCCCCCGTATTACGGCACATTACGGTCAGTATTACTGCTATATTTCTACGATTCAATGTCATAACGAGTGAAACAGTCCATATCAAAGGCGAAACATGCCAAGAAAAACTATTAAAATTTAAGATGAGTTATACAAATATATATATATATATATATATATATATATATATATATATATATATATATATATATATATAAATATATATATATATATATATATATATATATATATATATAAATATATATATATATATATATATATATATATATATATATATATATATGCATGCATGCATGCATACCTACATACATACCTATATTCATACTTACATGCATACATACATATCCCTCCTCAACTCTTAATACTTCTATACATAATTGTCCAAGAAAGGTAAAATACACATTGTAATCTTCTATTGCTACATTTCATATTAAAATAGTGTATGGAGTACATACATCTTAGCATGACACATAAGCACAGTGTGAGATAAAGGCAATACAGAGTACGTTTAGCATTTGATTGAATGCATACTCAGTTGTAAGGACAATAATATTATAAAAGTTTACTTAATAAATACATTACAGTTCAATAGAATGTTGCGTTGCGTTTAATGAACTAGAGAAATTTTAGTTTATCAGCTGACAACGAGAATTTAAAAAAAAAAAAATTATGCTTAACTGTTGACTGCCAACGCGCTAGTAATCATACCCCCGAAAGTTAAAAAGTGCAACACAACTACAAAGCTCTTAATAATCATAATCTCTCCGACCTCCCTCTCCAAGACTCCCTGAAGTACACGGTTAACCTCCTCATAAGAGGGGAAATCCATCCTATTGTAATCGGTCGGATCGATTGACAAGTGATGAAAGGAAGGGGCGTTGATGAGATAATGGTGTAGCATTGTTGTTGCTAATTTACCAACAAGCTATTATGTCAGGGGTTGATGCGTTACTAACGATCTTTGTAATAAATGGAAATAATTTCCAGTTTTGCATACCCACGCTTTTATCTGACAGGGGGGCAGCTTCGGTATTTGAAATATAACCGACTCTCTGTATGGTTACGGGGTGTTGACTATATCTAGTCTTGTTATCTTGTTAAGTGTCATATAACACCTCAGATGATCTACTTAACTAATTGTCAGTTGGCGTTACTTTCCCCATATTTTATTTTCCCCTCGTATTATACATACATACATACATACATACATATATATATATATATATATATATATATATATATATATATATATATATATATATATATATATATATATATATATATATATATATATATATATATATAACTAATCAATGGCGCAACAGTGCATTTTGGACCAAGGCAGTGGTGCCCATCTCCGCTTTCTTGACCGTGGGCTTGGGGTGCCGTACAGCATATGTCTCGGGCAGGTGGTCAGCCTACCGCGGGACCTCCACAGTTAGTTCCCAAGCATGCTTGGTCCTCATTTTATTGCCCCACTCAAGGGATGAAAGGACAAGATTATATATATATATATATATATATATATATATATATATATATATATATATATATATATATATATATATATATATATATATATACATATACATACATACATATATATACAAGTGGTTATCAAAATAATGGAAACTCAAAGAAACATCATGAAAACCTTTATTAATAAAGAGCAGGATTACCTTTGTCATGCAATACCACCTGATTCACTTTTGAATTGGATTATACAAGTCATTAATAGTGGTTAAGAATATATTATACCATTCTTCAGGGAAAAATCCTGAAAGTTCCTGTAGAGATGCTGTGGTGGATATCGATACTTAGCTCTATCCGCTTATACAGATCACAGTGGTTGGATGGTATATAGTCGGGGGGGGGGGGGGTATTGTACAGGGCAAGATAAGATATTTGACTTCTTTTTAATGCTCTTCAAACCAATACTTAATAGATTTAGCTGTATGTATAGGGGGGTTTACCATCTCGGACAACGCCATCTCCTGCAAGAAACAATGTTTGCACCATAGGAGGGGCTAGTGAGCTAAAATTTCAACATAGTCCTTCTCATTCAATCTCAGTTTAGAGTTACAATAGGGCCTGAAGAAAACCATGAGATTCCATCCCAAACCCTGATAGATCTACCTCCATGATTGACAGTTGATATGAGACAGCCAGAATCTTACGCTTGTTGTTCTCCAGACATACGCACGTCCTGTTACGAGGAATAATGTGAACAATGATTCGTCGGACCAAATGCCGTTTTTCGACACATTACTCGACCAGGTTTGGCGCTCGTGGCACCATTATCGACGATATTTTGTATTGGCATCTATTACAAGCGGCTTGCGAATAACTACTCTTCCGTAAATGCTTTGTTTGTGAAGTTCCCTTCTATCTGTAATGGTTGATACCAGAACATGCAGTTGTTTTCTTTCTTTGCGTCACAATCCACTTCAATGCCTCGTCTGTCTCTTTCACTCAGCTCTCCATTTCGTCCACTATTCTGTTTGGCAAAAGATGTTTTTCAGTGCACTCTGTATGCTATCATGACTTTCGATACCATAGCTCAAAAAACACCCATTTGCCTGGGGGTTGCAGCAACAGAAACTCCAATTTAAACGCGCTCCAAAAATTTGCCTGTTTTAAAAACAATAGTGGATAACATAATATAGACAAGAGAAAGTCTGGGCAAGAATTATTAAATTTATTTTGTAATCATATTTCATAAGATCATAAACCTTTGATATGATATAGTAGTATATATCTTGGGTCGTAAACCAGCTATTTTACCACTTCTTCAGGTCCATTACAAAAAATTGGACAGATTTTTTTTTTTCAAGAATAAGATGAAAGAGAAAACCAGTAATAGCTCTAAAGCTACTTGCAGCCAGGAACAAACAACATGTAAAGAAAAGTATGAATAAGGTTTTTGACAGCATTTCTTCATCAGCGGTGTCAATACTGTCTAAAAACCAATGGATTGTTTCTGATGAGTATGATCTATTAAATATACACACTCAGACACCGTACAATCCATTATTAACAGAAGAATTGATTAATAAATGAATAAAGTTTGATTAATAGTACTTAACCAAAGAACACCAAGCCTGGCGCTAGTCAGAGTGGAAGTTAAGAACTTGTAACCGCAAGATGACTGACGTCATAAAACTTGCAACCATTGAGGTAGTGGATTCTCAGTTACAGACTTACTTAGGTTACCGTATTTTAAGACTATTATTCCTTAAATTATTTAGTTTTTATTAATATTACTACTATGAGTTAATTTTATTATTATTTTATTTTACTTATGATTTTTATTTTTATTTTTAGTAGTTATTATTTCTATTTTAACCTATTGTTATGTTTAACATATTAATGCAACAGAACAAACTATTCATTAAAATAAAAACAAGCAATTATGTTTTTGGATAGACTTACTGGGTAATTACTGGGTAATATATATATATATATATATATATATATATATATATATATATATATATATATATATATACATATGTGTGTGTAGTGTATGCATATATATATACACACACACACACTGTGTGTGTTTGTTTGTTTATTTTACAGGTAATTACTGTGATGATCGGTTAAGATTCAAAACAAAATAATTTCCTTTCAGCACTAAATAAATAAAATTGGGATCTGGAAAATTTTTCTTTCATCTCAACCCTTTTCTGTTTTGGTTTAATACACACACTTCACAATGTAATTATAAGCTCACAATAAAATTCCATTGACATCACTTTAGACAAAATAACTGACAGCCACAGTAGCGGGCACCGGCGTGCTGCTAAACGGAACGCCTTCTCAAGACACTAATTCGATAGAAAATATTTCTGACGTCAATTCATACATCGATTAAATCATTTCCTGCTCATCTGGGCAAATCTCATTACAATTATCTCGGCGAACAATAAGTGTCCGTTCCTGTCACTAAACACCAATTAGTGACGATTCGAAACGAGCGTTCGAATTTAAGTACTCGTAATACCAGGACGAACTCAGGTAAGATCTGTCTCGCAAAGGCCTTTTGAATGACGAGGAGGAAATAATGTCAATTAGTTCGAAATGGTGGTTGGAGGAAATGAGACATTTTGCAAGCTGAAATGAGACAGAAGTGAATAAATATATAATGGGAAAGAATTTTTAATGCATGTGCCAGTTCATGCGTTAGTTAAGCATTTATTTGAGTTTAATTTTTCCCCTTGGGGTTATTTACTATTTACGAGAAAAGCTGTGAAAAAAGTAACGCTATGTTCAAATGACAGCATTAAGGCTGCTGTGTACTAACCCTATTGGATTGGCTAACCTCAATATGAACATATGGAGAAAATTTGTCTGCTTATAATCCAATAAAAATGGTATTTTCAGATAGCCTGAACTTTTCTTCACCTTGCGACAGGATTCATTTTATAAATTTCGTCAACCAAAGGAATTGATGAGCGTTTAAAACACACTATACAAGATTTTTTTCTCGAATAATTTAAATTTGTAAAAATTATTTGCATTTTTTTAAACGAAAAATGCCCTAAGGTGTCAAATTTCTTTCTCTATTACAGAGTACAATTTTATAAAAGTCGGCAATCCTTGGACACATTTTCTCCATAGGTTAACACTGAGGGGACCGAATCTAATACGGTTATTACATAGCAGCCTTAAAGGAGAATGTATTAGATTCAAATTATTCTCAGAATTGAGACTAACGTCAAACTCTATTTTGGTTACAATTGAATGTCAAAAGTGTTATGAAGTTGTAATATGTAACAAACCACAATGCTCTCAGTCACCTTTATGGCTTATCAAATAGTTCTTTGATGTCACGGTCACGATGGCACAATAATGTCACATATGATGTCACCTTTCCAGTTACAAACATGAATCGAATCGTGATAACAATGTCGTCGTAATGTGATTTTTGGGACACTAGAATAGACAACTATGAGACTATTTTGTGACCCTTACCACAATAAGTCGTTGTCTGCATGCAGCCTTGGAACAAATCCCCATGTTATCTCTATCACAGCTCTGACTTGAAATGTGACAAGGACATATCAACGTCACAGAGACTTGGTTGTTTCTTTCCCCTTTTATGTCGTCAATTGTCACAGCTCTATTATACCGGTTAACTAATTGATACTGGACTTAGAAAGTTGAGAGATCAACTACATAGAACAGCTTGCATTTCAATATTTGGTCAATTGATGACAAGCTACTCAATTCATAATGTATATTTAACATCTTAATAGGTGTCCATGAATCACAATAAAATAATTCACTGATAATGATCACTTAATGATACTATATAATACTTATATACATTATGTTTCAAAAGTTTAGGTACATATAGGACGTACCAGTGAGTAAAGTACTTGCCTAAATTAGCCCCCAAAAAAGCGCTTGAGAGTTATTGGTGGAAGAAAAATATTTTGCATAATCGATAGTAATATTAATAAACGCAACTTTTTTAAACAACTTGTATATAAAATAAGTGTTTAAAAATACATACCCTTTTTTACAGTGCGTCTAAAAACTTATACCCAGTTAAAGAAAGCATTATTGCTACACGCATGCAAAACAATTTAGATTATAATACAGTTGCTTTAATTCTGATGACTTTAAACGTATTTCTTTATACAGAACAAAATTTTCAATATTTCTGAGTCAAAACCTTACCATGCATCCTCAACAGCCTACTTTATACAGTTACAGAGTGGTATTGCTTGCCATTTGATGAATACGTTAGGTGTTCACATTCAAAACACGTACTGTATTGGGTTGATATCTTGGATCATGATGGACCAGACCAAGGATGACACATATTTCTGTGTAAAACATTCTGACGTAGATTCAGGATTATGTGTTGTCATACTGGAATTCCATTTCAATCTTTAAAGAAGCCCAGAAAATGGCTCCAAATTCCATTTAATGTTTTTTCTTCAAGAATTGACAGAAAGATCTGACTACTGTTGACAAGAACTTCCTGCGCCATTAAAGATTAAGTGATTTGCCCTCTACTTAAAAAGTTCTTTCCTGGAGTCATGCTTTTAATATTCCCAGACATCTGGACCATTTAAATTCTAATCGTTGGATTAAATGCATTAGTTGGATTAAATCGTTGGATCGCATCGTTGGATTAAATTATTCATTTCTAAAGGGCATGTAATTTGCGGACCAAATTTAATCGCTCCTTTTTGTTATTAGGCTTTAGAAAATGTTTGTCCTTCATTTACTTCAAAATGAGGATGCAAATCCAAGAACTATCAACGAGTTGTGACTTTCAATAGTTCGATGCTGACATCACATTTTATTTGTCAGAAAGGCATTTGGGTGAAACCATTTCACGATCCTTCATTCTTTCAGCATACAACACTTCTTTACGCAATTTGCGTTGCGATTCTTGAGGTATCCTATGCTGAGGCTTTACCTTATACGTCCTGCCCATGACTCGGTATTACTATATAAATGTCACGTCTTGATGGTTCTTGAGTAACTGCAGTCTCAGCAAAGGTCCCACTCTGCTATATGAGCTGTAATATCATGCAACCTTTCTCCAATGACTTTGCTCTATGAACTCCTTGACAGTTGCAATCCTTTGCTTTTGTATTGCTAATACGAAAATCAATTTCACCTAACGAATACTACTGCAAGGCTACTGAAGAATATGTATGTCTAAACATTGCTGTTTCACTTTTACATATTACATACGCAGATCAAATCAGCCGTCCAACTTAAAAGTCTAGTTAATCATGTAATTTCCTCCAACAGACGCAACGATTGACGTGTACTGGTATGACTGTATATACTCATTAAGAAGAAACAAGTTTCATTAAAAACGGTAAATCCTTCGTTAATTCCTTTCTACGTGAAAAAATATGCCATTAATGTTAATCTCCATGGTCATATTCTCTTATCCTATAAAAGTTTTTTAGCAAAACAAGAAACACTTCTGACATGTAAATGGGATATATTTTTCCACTAAAAAGTCTACCATTGAAGGTATCGGCGATAGTCATATCATTCTATAATAGAACAGTTAACACTAACAAGAAAAAACAACAACTTAAAACACCGTTGCAACTAAAATTATCCATAGTTAGTTTAAGAAGGTTATAACAAAAAAATTGTTTATTTTGTACTTTAATTCTTTCTTCAATTTGTCGGCTACTATAACTATTTTTCTGATTCTTACGGCATAAAATCTGTAGACTAGAACGCCATTTGAGACGCGAAAACTGTGAAAGAAAAATTACATAACGCTACCAGATGCTATAAGTTGTTTACATCTATTGACATCTAACATAACACTTTAACACTTATCAGGACCTATGTCCGAAACCATGAAAGCTTTGCTTTTGTACTTTAATTCTTTCTTCAATTTGTCGACTACTAAAAGTAATTTTTCTGATTCTTATGGCGTAAAATCTGTAGACTAGAACCCCATTTGAGACGCGAAAACTGTGAAAGAAAAATTACATCACGCTACCAGATGTTACAAGTTGTTTACATCTATTGACATCTAACATAACACTTTAACACTTATCAGGACCTATGTCCGAAACCATGAAAGCTTTACTTTTGTACTTTAATTCTTTCTTCAATTTGTCGGCTACTAAAAGTAATTTTTCTGATTCTTATGGCATAAAATCTGTAGACTAGAACCCCATTTGAGACGCGAAAACTGTGAAAGAAAAATTACATCACGCTACCAGATGTTACAAGTTGTTTACATCTATTCACAACTAACATAACGCTTTAACACTTATCAGGACCTATGTCCGAAACCATGAAAGCTTTACTTTTGTACTTTAATTCTTTCTTCAATTTGTTCGGCTACTAAAAGTAATTTTTCTGATTCTTATGGCATAAAATCTGTAGACTAGAACCCCATTTGAGACGCGAAAACTGTAAAAGAAAAATTACATCACGCTACCAGATGTTACAAGTTGTTTACATCTATTGACATCTAACATAACACTTTAACACTTATCAGGACCTATGTCCGAAACCATGAAAGCTTTACTTTTGTACTTTAATTCTTTCTTCAATTTGTCGACTACTAAAAGTAATTTTTCTGATTCTTATGGCATAAAATCTGTAGACTAGAACCCCATTTGAGACGCGAAAACTGTGAAAGAAAAATTACATCACGTTACCAGATGCTGTAAGTTGTTTACATCTATTGACATCTAACATAACACTTTAACACTTATCAGGACCTATATCCGAAACCATGAAAGCTTTACTTTTGTACTTTAATTCTTTCTTCAATTTGTCGACTACTAAAAGTAATTTTTCTGATTCTTATGGCATAAAATCTGTAGACTAGAACCCCATTTGAGACGCGAAAACTGTGAAAGAAAAATTACATCACGCTACCAGATGTTACAAGTTGTTTACATCTATTGACATCTAACATAACACTTTAACACTTATCAGGACCTATGTCCGAAACCATGAAAGCTTTACTTTTGTACTTTAATTCTTTCTTCAATTTGTCGACTACTAAAAGTAATTTTTCTGATTCTTATGGCATAAAATCTGTAGACTAGAACCCCATTTGAGACGCGAAAACTGTGAAAGAAAAATTACATCACGTTACCAGATGCTGTAAGTTGTTTACATCTATTGACATCTAACATAACACTTTAACACTTATCAGGACCTATATCCGAAACCATGAAAGCTTTACTTTTGTACTTTAATTCTTTCTTCAATTTGTCGACTACTAAAAGTAATTTTTCTGATTCTTATGGCATAAAATCTGTAGACTAGAACCCCATTTGAGACGCGAAAACTGTGAAAGAAAAATTACATCACGCTACCAGATGTTACAAGTTGTTTACATCTATTGACATCTAACATAACACTTTAACACTTATCAGGACCTATGTCCGAAACCATGAAAGCTTTACTTTTGTACTTTAATTCTTTCTTCAATTTGTCGACTACTAAAAGTAATTTTTCTGATTCTTATGGCATAAAATCTGTAGACTAGAACCCCATTTGAGACGCGAAAACTGTGAAAGAAAAATTACATCACGTTACCAGATGCTGTAAGTTGTTTACATCTATTGACATCTAACATAACACTTTAACACTTATCAGGACCTATATCCGAAACCATGAAAGCTTTACTTTTGTACTTTAATTCTTTCTTCAATTTGTCGACTACTAAAAGTAATTTTTCTGATTCTTATGGCATAAAATCTGTAGACTAGAACCCCATTTGAGACGCGAAAACTGTGAAAGAAAAATTACATCACGCTACCAGATGTTGCAAGTTGTTTACATCTATTCACATCTAACATAACGCTTTAACACTTATCAGGGCCTATGTCTAAAACCATGAAAGCTTTACTACACTCTGAAACGTTAATTAAATCCTGTAATGGAAAGTAAGTTCCATTCAAGATTTACATATTCATGACGTCAATTCCTGCAAGCTGTTTTACGAATGCCTAACAATTCCCACGGAAACAACTACTCCTCACAACATCAATTAATATCCACGGCTGTCACTCGGCCGTTACACGCATTGTTGGCAATTTTAAGAGCAGCGGTAAAATGCTCCGGCTTGACACTTCGAGCCGGAGACACTCACGAAACGGCCATAGAAGGATGCGATGTCAATTTATCCAGCTTTGCTTACAGGCATCATGTCTAAATTAGATATTTCAAGGATCACGGGGAATCCGGCATCGACAACGAAGGAGTAATTGACATTGATGCAGATGGAGTTTTATATCTCGGAGGATAGTAGAGCGTTGATCAAAATGCGAAGAGAGTGGTGTCCAAAAATAGGTTAGAGAAGAAAGCGTGTGCAATATGCTATTATGCGAGCCCTAAATTGTATCGTTAAATTCATAAAGTTTTACTGTAGTAGATTTGGAAATATTTTAAAAACAATAGTGGATAACATAATATAGACAAGAGAAAGTCTGGGCAAGAATTATTAAATTTATTTTGTAATCATATTTCATAAGATCATAAACCTTTGATATGATATAGTAGTATATATCTTGGGTCGTAAACCAGCTATTTTACCACTTCTTCAGGTCCATTACAAAAAATTGCATAGATTTTTTTTTTCAGTTGTAAATAAAAGATAGTTTAAGGCACGTGTTTAGGCAAATATAGCAATAAATAATTACGATTACATAGATTTTAATACTCTACTTTTATATACAGGGTGTTCCAAAATTCGACCGACAAATTCAGATGGGTGATAGTAGGCATCAAGACGAGCAATAATCACATAGGAATGTATGACCGCAAACACGAAGCTGACGCTGGAGGGCGCTGTTTATTTAATCGGACCGTACCTCTTACCAACTCCCCTATATGGCCAGAAATATCGCATTTTTCTGGAGGAGGTAGAAAACTCAAAAACAAAACAGAATCACATAGGAATGTATGACCGGAAACGCAAACCTGGTCAGCTAGAGGATAAACAAAGATGCAGAAATGTTGGCTTTTCTTTTCTGAATCTTTGATTATCCTGTAGCTGATCAGGTTTGCGGTTCCGGTCATAAATATTTTACTGAAATTAATTCTTTTTATTCCTTTTTCCTATTTATAGGGTAGGGTAACTGCAAAGTCCCCAATTTCTGCAAACCCCCAAATTACATCTCTAACATGAAATTCGAAATTAGCTACAAACTAAAAAAAAAGTATTTAAACAAGTTTACATTATTTATCTGCAGTAAATAACTAACAAACCGTAATTTATATCTAAAAAACAAACTAAATTTTTCTTCAGCTACGATAGAAATTCCAATGCATTATTAATTCCCGAGCGTTTATGGCTTACGCAAGATTACGCGAGCCGTGGAATTGAATAAAAGGATTAGAAGTACCTTTCTCACATACACAACATTCAAATATTACTTAACACCTCCACATTATACTGGTTTCAAAAGAACATAAATTACGATCCTTTAAGATTTATGACATTGCACAAACGTGAGTAGCAAACTGATTTTCCGTGCCATCTTTTGTTAAAACAGACGCCGGGCTCAAAGATTTATGGCTGTTGCACAATTTTTGCGGATTATGTATTAATTAATAACACATTTCTGTTTTTGATGCCTGCATATTAAGTATAACGTTTCATAAAAGTTGAAGTCTTTTTATTCGTTTACGATTTACGCACGGCTGAAAAGTTTAAAAACTTCTCGGTTTTCATAAGGCAAAGAACATGATCTATGTCATAGATGGCGAGTCAAGACGAGGCACACAAAGCAACTTTTTGCTAGGTCTCGGACGTTCTGCGGGTGAACTAATTCTTCATAAACAATTTCTTGTTAAAAAGTTTTTTTAAACCTGAACAGTATGACATCTAAACAAACTTGCAGACAAAAAAAATGTTTCCTGTTGCCACTGACAATTAATCAAGAATTAATGACTTCTTAATGGGTACAATATAATAAATAGAAGGGCTACTTATTAGTTCATCCTTAGGCCGAGAAGCATTAGGTGTGATTGTCTCTATGAACAAATCTCAAATGTCTAGTTAAAAGTTTTTAAAACTCGAACAGTATGGCATCTAATTAAACTTGCAGACAAAAAATATTTCTTGTTGACATTGAAAATTAATCAGGAATAAATGAATTTTTAATGAACTCAATATACTAAAAATGAGGGCCGTTTATTAGTTCATCTTCAGGCGGAGAAGTATTAGGGTGTGATTGTCTCTAAAACGAAATCACAAATGTCTAGTAAAGAGTTTTTAAAAATTGAACAATATGGCATCTAAACAAAGTTGTAGACATAAAACGTTTCTAGTTGCAGTGACAATTAATCAAGAATAAATGACTTTTAAATGACCACAATATAATAAAGAGGAGGGCTACTTCTTAGTTCATCTTCAGGCTGAGATGCATTAGGGTGTGATTGCCTCTATGAAAAAATCCCCAATGTCTAGTCTACATTGTTATGGTGATAATCACACTTAATGTTCCTCAACTAGACGATGAAAAGTGAACTACAGAGGCTGTTCGCACATTTTTTAGACGATTTTGGTAAGCGGTAATAAAAAAGCGTTTGCCGCAAAAGAAATAATTGCAATTGTACTATGTTTTTAAAAGTCAAAATTATCGTCTACGGCTTGAAAGTTTTGTTTTTATTCAAAATCGCGTTTTTAACAAACCAGTGGTTCGAAGGCTACATTTATGCTCTTTCCGAAGAGAAATATGCATACTCCGTTATCCAAAAACGATGTGAGAGTCATGGTTTTGTGATATCTAAAGCGTCGATAGGTAATATCGTCAACAAGAAAGGAAAAAAACGTCAAATTAGAGCCTCAAGTGGGACAAAAATTCCAAACAAGTATCCAAGGAAAAAACGGACATCTTCGACTATTGCAAAGGTACGTTGTTTAATGTTAAAAGAAAATCCCCCTAGTCAAAGGACAGTTGCAAAATCATTAAAATGCTCGGTGTCCACAGTAAACAAAATGATAAACGTTGATTTAAATCTTAAGAAAGCGAAAAAACGCAATGTGCATCGTCTTCTTCCAAATCATATCGCTGAACGCAGGACACTCTGCAGAATTCTATATGAGAAACAATTGTGGAAAACAATTGTCACAATAGATGAATCATGGGTGTATTTAAATGATTGCAACAAAAAAGAGCCATTTATTATCATAAAAGGGGAGAAAAAAATGTAAGTACATGGTTCAAAGAATCGAAAGAAAGTTTTTCTAAGGGATTCATGATTGTTGCTGGTTTTTATTATAATGGCAAGTTAAAAATAAAGAGAGTGGAAAAAATGTCAAGATTAACTCCAAATACTATCAGGAACATATTTTATCGCCAATTTTTCTGAATGAAATACCATCGCTTTACCCACAGTGCCATCAATCTGTGAGACTCCATCAGGACAAAGCTAGCAGTCACACATCAAAATCCACTGTAAATTTCCTAAAAGAAATGGAACAAAAAAACTGGTATCAAGGCCATACCCTTCACTGATATCCCTACTAAATCTCCCGATGTATCACCTATGGATTTTTGTGCTTTCGGACTTTTAAAATCTGTATTATCCAAACGTCGTCCCAAAACCCTTACAGGTCTCTGGAAAGCTGTTCAGAAGGAATGGGATAGAATACCTCTTCTAACACTTCAAAAGGCATTATTATCCTGGAAATTGCAGTGTCGAAAGATAGTTCAAAATAAGGGATGTCAAATAGAACATTTAAAACACAAGAATTTTATGTAATTTAGTTTTGTGAATACAATATACATCGTCTAAAAAATGTGTGAACAGCCTCTGTAGTTCGAAACATGTAGCCATCTTTTTAATTATAAATTTGGTCATCAAGAGGTCCTTCATTCCTGTTTATGTTTCCACAAGTTTTTTCTAAGTGATAGACAATGCTTTCTGCTGATTTTGGGTTTGCATTTCAACTAATCAAAAGTCAATGAGCAAGGAGTTAATAAGACATTTATTGCCTTATAAGCATGAACTCTAACGTTTCAATCAAAATGGTAGATACTTCTCAGCGATATCATTTCAAGCAATTTTATATATTTTCTAAACTTTGCATCTTAAAAAGCGGGAAAGCTGACGTCTCTATGATGTCAAATGTTTTCTATTTATTTTAGATCCGAGAAGGGATAAAAAATAATAGTCTATGATATAATAATAAAATAATATAATAATGCAACAATTAAAACTCTAGAACTACCGAGCCAGACCAAATGACTAGTTTTAACAGTGGTAGAAATCAGTATATCTAAATTTCCGGAACGTCCTTGTCTTTAGGTAAAAAACATGGTTAACTGATCAGATTGTGCTATTTGTTCCTTAAAATCTGTTGAATTTGGTAGATTGTTGGATGAAAAATTGCTATACATGTCTGAAGAACAAATTTCTAAAATTTACTAGGTAAAATAATCTGTCCACTAGCTGTTTAAATATATTATCACAAACTCGGGTCTTTTATTTCATATCGAGGCGATAATATTCTAAACACACAGCATTTTTCAGCAAAATAAACACTATCGCACATACTAAAAAAATTCGAATGAAATATTGCGTACATACCACAAAAGAATTCGACACGTTTTGCATGTTTGTTCAAACATCTCGGGTGTTGTAATATTTCATTTTAAGCCCTCGTGCTGCAAGCCTTTCTAAAAAGCATTAACATTATACCAAAGCAGATTTACAGCGGACGCCGGATGCAAGAAAAAAAGAGAGAGAAAAAGGCATTTTTATGGTACTCAGGCATAAAAACATAACGCCTCAAGTAAGATTTATTGTTATTGTTAGTGCTTTGGGAATTGGCATTCATATGCACAAAAATCCGAGCTTAACTCGGGGATATTTTCATACGCAAGAGAGTTAATTCTCAGATGGTAATTTATGTCGCTCATGATGTTACTTTAACCAAAAATAATGTGTGTGGAGAAATAAATACATACGAAAAATGCTGACGCATTTCGTTTTAGACTGAAATACTGCTTAGAAATCTATTTTTTCATGGAAAGAAAAGGCTTATACTAACCCTAATAGCTAATAATATTGATACATTGATTACATTAGGGATAAAAAAGAAAGAATTATCTCAACCCTGTACAATTTCAGAATGTGTTTCATTCACATGGAATTCTACAACAGACTTTCGATAATCAGAACCCGGATAAACCGACATACACTTAATAGGAGATCATTCTTCAGGTTTAAAAATTCATTTATCACATCATGGATAAAAAAGAAAGAATAATTTCAACCATGTGCAATTTCAGAATCAATTTAATTCACATGGAATTCTACATCAGACTTTCGATAATCGGAGCCTGGATAAACCAACATCCGCTTTATCCGGAGTCATTTGCGAGGTTTAAAAAATTCATTGATCACATCAGGGATAAAAAAGAAGAAACTATCTCAACCCTATACAATTTCAGGATCCATTTCATTCACAGGGAATTTTACAACCGACTTTTGATAATCGGAACCCGGATAAACCGACATCCGCTTAATCTGGAATCATTCGCAAGGTTTAAAAATTCATTGACCACATCAAGTATAAAAAGAAAGAATTATCTAAACCCTGTAATTTTTCATAATCCATTTCATTAACTTGGAATTTTACAACAGACTTTTGATACTCGGAGCCCGGATAAACCCACATACACTTAATAGGAGATCATTCGCAAGGTTTAAAAATTCATTGATCACATCAGGAATAAAAATGAAAGAATTATTTCAACCCTGTACAATTTCAGAATCCATTTCATTCACATAGAATTCTACAGCAGACTTTCGATAATCGGAGCCTGGATAAACTAACATCCTCTTAATCTGGGGTCATTAACAAGGTTTAAAAATTCATTGACCACATCAAGTATAAAAAGAAAAATCTATCACAATCCTGTACAATTTCAGAATCCATATCATTAACGGGGAATTTTACAACATACTTTCGATACTCGGAGCCCGGATAAACCGACATACACTTAATCCGAGATCATTTGCAAGGTTTACAAATTCATTGACTACATCAGGGATAAAAAAGAAAGAATATCTCAACCTTGTACAATTTCAGAATCCATTTCATTCACATGGAATTCTACAACAGACTGTTGATAATAATCGGAGCCTGTATAAACTAACATCCGCTTTATCTGGGGTCATTCGCGAGGTTTATAAAATTCATTGATCACATCAGGGATAAAAAAAGAAAAAAACTATCTCAACCTGTACAATTTCAGAATCCATTTCATTTTCAAGAATTTTACAGCGAACTTTCGATAATTGGAGCCCGGATAAGCCAACATCCGATTAATCGGGAGATCCTTCGCAAGATTTTTGGGCGCATTTTCGTCCCTAGATTTTTTTTTATGAAATCCGTGAAAGAAACGGAGCAAATATTCCATGAACACAAGGCATTAGCATCATATACAAAACATTCGTTAAGTGTTGGTTTAGAAATGAAAAAAGAAAATGACTACTTTTAGGATGAAGAACATAAGCATAAAAACATCCGCATATACCCGTATGCGAGAGAATGCATTGGAAAATAGTGTTATAGACCAGCGTTTTCCTACGCGGACCAGATTGAAATCATAAATAGAGCAGTTATTTGAATAGTGACTGATGAAAAAGCTTTGGAAGCGGATGATTTTGGAACTGACTGCACAAAAAATGAAAATTGACCCGTACAGAAAGCATGGCTGTGCTAGAGAATAACTTTGGATGAGTAGAACAGCAATAGAGAAAAAATCTCTAGAGCGATAGTCAAGTGGAGGATTAATTTATATATATATATATATATATATATATATATATATATATATATATATATATATATATATATATATATATATATATATATACACATATATATATATATATATATATATATATATACACATATATATATATATATATATATATATACACATATATATATATATATATATATATATATATATATATATACATATATATATATATATATATATATATATATATATATATACATATATATATATATATATATATATATATATATATATATATATATATATATATATATATATATATATATACAGTGATTTCCGCTTATAAGAATCACGTTTGTTATTACTGTTTTTGATTCTTATAAGCGGTTGATTCTTATAACCGAAATTTAGGTTTTTGGACTGGAACACACACACCTATATATACATATATTAGATAATTTACCATAAAATACTCTTTAATTTACATTAACTATCTTTTATTAAAATTTTTTTTATAGTTTTAAAAATAAAGCTTAATTTTTAGACCTATAAGTAGATACACATGATTATAGTAAGAGAAGAAAAAAATACAATATTTGTTACAAGTTACAACATACCTGCTTAACAGTTTTAACATTACAACTACAGGAAGGGAGCAAGAAAAAGTTTTCTACTGTAGTTTGACGTAATGAAGTTTTCAGAAGGCTGTTTATACCTCTTTCAATACTTATAGTCTCGGACGAAGATTTACTCGGACGGGTAAAGTTGCCCCCGGGTCAAGCTAATAGGACAGTGTTGTGGTAAAGCGTTTAAGGGGAAACGATTATGTTATGTCTAATAAAGAAAGGGGTGAATTTTACGACTATATTCCATCCCATCTTATCAATCTTTCTTTAAAAAAAAGAACGAACTTCGTGCCTTTTGAGGGTTTAAGTAGGTTTTTTGGAAAAATGGAAGTAAAGCGAAGAGTGTAAACTGATTCTTAAAACCGGTGGATTGATTCTTTAAAGCGAAAATTTTAACATGGAAATAATTCATTTGTTTTTGTTTTCGCGATATTGATTCTTATAAACGGTTGATTCTTATAACCAGTGATCACTATAAGCGGTGGTTACTGTATATATATTTATATATATATATATATATATATATATATATATATATATATATATATATATATATATATATATATATATATATATATACACACATATATATATATATATATTACTATTTAGACTTTTTTTATTTAATTTTACTGACCACTGAAATTCATTTTTATCTCATTCTGTTTCTTTCTTAATAGTCTCTCGTTACCAACGAGTAGAGAAATTCCATTAATCCGTGGTGTTTTCGGCTTCACATAGTTGTTACTGTTTGGGCTCTGTGTATTTCAACCAAAGTATAAAGTTTTCATATTCACTAAAAGCACTCAGTTATAAGCACAAAAAGCAAAAGTTTAAGATTAGAAAGCATATTAGTTATTTATATAAAATATCGTTTTACAGGAAATCAAGAGCTATAAATGACAAAAGCGAATTTAATTTTATAGAGAGAATTGTGATGACAGTTCAGCGACAGATTTGGTTTAATTGCATTAAATTTAAACCTGCATTCACACTGCAAATATTTAATGTACATTCTGTAATTCCGAACGTTTCGGTCTGACTCTGAATTAGATCACATGCGGAATTTGAGTCTACATGCTGAATAACCATGATTATTTAGAGCCAGATTTATAATCTATATATATAAAACAGTTCCGTAACTGACTGACTCACTGACATACACCGCACAGACCAAACCGCTGGACTGTTTTAGTAACATTTTTTAAGTTTGCATTTAAAATAATAATTTGAGGGTTATAAAATTTTTATCACGAGAAAGATCATAAAAATTCTTTTAAAATGAAATCTTTTTCGAATCTTTACCTCCATTTTCTGATTTTTGTTGAATTCTTAAAGATTTACTTTTAGAATTTAATTTATTAAATGCTGATCACGTGATTTCATTTTCTGGTACTTTAAATAAATTTATCGTCACGTCATAACAACGAAATAGACAAAAAAAAATTTCTTTTCTTGCTAATGCGGCAGACGATTGGACATTATCTAAAAAAATATTTAAATGCAGTAAAAATATGTTCCTCAAACTGTACTATATTCTTTAGTATGTCCTATTAGATTTAATTTGAATATTTTCTTCTACATTATTTTGTCTATAACATATCCCTTTATGATTTTTTTATAAATGTATTTTTTTACATTAATTGTATACACTGATCGTCGTATTTGTTATGTATATATATATGTGTGTGTGTGTGTGTGTCTCAAAAAATAACTGAACTGTCAAAATTTAGTTGAGAAGTACGGGGAAAGGGGGTTTAAAATAATAAGAATCTAACATTTCATTTACAAAGCGCGCATATTTTTCAGTGGGGAATCATCCTTTAAAAAGCGACTTTGAGCGGAAAGCGAATAATTCTAGGCGAGAGGATTTATTTTTAGAAGTGTAAAGGTTTTGGGCGCGAAGTTAAAAATGCACAATCAGCAATATTGAGGGTCCAGATGACCAAGGTTGAGGTCTGCACATGCGCCGTACAGCAGGAGCTCGGAGGAAATTAAGTTTTTGGCGGTAGATTGCGTGCGATTTTCGTTGAGAGCGGAAGCTCGCTGCAGTCGTGCCGGGTAGGTCGACAAAATGGCTACGTGAAATAGATTACCCTGGAGCGTAGTTACTTCAAGAAAGCAATAAATAAGGATTAAAAAGTAGTTGAATTTCTTGTGAACCATTCTCTTCCATTCGCCCAACTAATTAAAGGATATGACGACTTCAGGAATAATATTTTAACACGGGAGCAAAACACGCTCCGTGTCACACACACACACACACATATATATATATATATATATATATATATATATATATATATATATATATATATATATATATATATATATATATATATATATATATATATATATATATATATATATATATATATATATATATATATATATATATATATCTGGGCCGTGGCGGCCTTGTGGTACAGCGCTCTGGTTTTCGGTGCTGAGGGTGTTCAGATCGAATCCTGGCGAAGCGCCACTAAAACGCCTCCGTTTGTGTTGTCCCTTCATAGGGGGCAATGCTGGTCTGCCTATATGGCGCCACCATAATGAAATGGCCAGCAAAACTGCGGTGAATTATAGGTGAATGTCTTCGCGACAAGTGCCTCCGCTGTGAAAAAAAAAAAAAAAATATATATATATATATATATATATATATATATATATATATATATATATATTGGCATTAATTGCATACATTGACCGTTGTATTTAATTTGAATGTACTCCGTAGCGAAGTGAGGGTTTTCAGCTAGTATCATATGAATCTATCGCGGATCGAAACTGTAGACAAAACAGTTTCGTAAAATAGGGTGGGTAAGCCATATCGGATTCTCTCAACTGATTGTTAAGCTATGGAAAAAAATTTCCCAATGATTGACTACTTGGATTTAAGGGTATGGTAGACTTTCAAATCACCAAAAATCGAACAAAAATTGGAATTTTTTTTGGTGCATTTACATTTTAAAAATATGTAAATATTTGAATAACGTGCATTTAAATATGTAGTGAAAAGTAAAATGAAAACATGGTGTCTTTAGAAAAGTAAATATTAAAAGTAGGTGAAAAAACATCGTTTAAATGGATTTTTGTGAAAATGAGTAATTTGTAGATTTGCAAGTCTTTGAAATGCTTCTTGCGTCATAATTTTTGACGAAATTTTATAAAATTGTATATTTTTCTTTATTATAAAGACTCATCTAATACATTAAAATAAAGTTATGTATCCATTTCAGTTTTCGACATCATTCAGATTATCAAAGTTTAACTTAAGTGTAGAAACGTAAAAAAAAAATTCCGTAAAAAATATTTCCTAAAAATTAACTATTCAACGAAAGCCCAAAGTAATGCATAATTCTGTTCTGTAAATTAAGGGGGGGGGGGAGTTAAAAATTGGACAGAAAAGAGCATTTAAAAATAATAATAATAATTTAAATTTTTTAAATATGAATTTAAAAAATATATATTTATAAAATGTTATAAGGTGTTTGATATAGTTATACTTTAATCAATTTATATGCAAAATTTCATATCTGTGAGGTAAAAATTTCAAAAATCACTTTGTAATATTCACCATCCCCCAAAGAATTTTTTTAAATATTGCATTCCGCAATAGAGAAATTTTTTACTCTGCTATTTTATTTTTTTTTTTAATTTCGTCCACCAAAGGAAATTATTTGCGTTTAAAACACAGTGCATGGCATTTTTCCTGATAATTCAAATTGAAAAATATCAGCTGCGTTTCATTTAAGAATGAAAGAGATATCATATAAGCATGAAAAGCGGAAATTCCTGATAAAGTATAATTTGTCTTCCACTTTTTCAAAAATAATGCATAATTTGTTAAAACTGAAAATTTTCTTATGCTATTTCATAATTCCATAGATTTGGACTTTAATATTAAATCTGTTCGCCATGTTCATGCATACGTTTCTATTAATTAAAGTAGGCGCTTGACTGGACTATCAAACCCGGTTTCAGGGGATGATGGACATTGCAAAGTGACTTTTTAAATTTTTACCTCGGAGATATGAAAGTATACATATATATTCATTAAAGTATAACTATATCAAAGTTACTTTGATATAGTTATACTTATAGTCCACCTTATAAAATTTTATAAATTTTAAAAAAATTTTCTATGTACTCAGAGCCACCTGTAGCGCGATCTATCAGCCGGAATTCCGCCATAATTGATAGAGGGACTAAAAACGACATGGAAAAGAATTTCCGTGAAAAAAAAAAATTGTTCCAAAAGTGGCCGATAGGGGACGATATGGCGCTGTTGTTTTCGGCGCTACCGAGAATTTGCATAAAAAGCAAGTAAAACATCCAAATGCACATTCATAACTACGTAGTCGACAGCAGCGCCAGAATTCTGGGCTGTAAAGATCGGTGCGGAATCTGTTGCGCCTTCAGTTTACAGAAGAAAGGGTCATCAGTCGATATTTTCCACTTGCATGGCTACCTCGCTCCCCGGAACTAACCCATAAGACATCTTTATGTGGGATTATTTAAAGTCTACGGTGCATCTTGGTGGAGTCTCGAACTTGGTGACCCTAAAAGACAACATATCCCGGACTTTGATGAACATTCCTGGTGACATGTTACGCTTGACCGTTGAGAACGTAGTGTTCAGGATGCAATTTGTCGTCCACCAGGATTGTGGTAACATTGAAGGAGGGAGAAGTGGATTTGCTGCATAAAGCGATGTTCCAGTGAAACTTTTTTGTTATTCATTTGTCTGCTTATTACAACTTTTTCGGTATTCACACCTTATCTTTATAGCCCGAAATATTGGCACTGCTGTCGACTACGTAGCCGTGAATTTGCATTTTGGTGTTTTAGTTGCGTTTTGTGCAAATTCTCGGGTGAGCCTACGACAACAGCGCCATATCTTCCCCTCTAGGCGACTTTTTAAACTTTTTTTCTTTCACGCAAACTTTTTCCCACGTCGTCCTTATTCCCTCTATCAATTTTGGTGGAATTCTGGTTGATAGATCGTGCTACAGATGGCTATGAGTAGTGTCAGTTTGATAAAAATCACCCTGTATATTAAAATTATGTTTTAAGTTAAAGATAATTTTTTCTCGGTTAGTTTTCAATAATTTTTACAAGTAACGTCTAAATTTGAGTCAACGGATTTAAACCTACATTCATCTGGAAGGTTACATAATGTGTCATTACGACAGATCAAAAACTAATCACCCATAAGACTATCCAAAACTCTAGCCTTGAAGCAGTGTCATACTTTTGGGCCAAAATTATATCAGATTTCAGATTATTTTGCTTTAACATCACTGTCACTGTGGTCACATTGAAGAGGGAGAAGTGAATTTACTGCATAAAGTGCTGTTGCAGTGAAATTTCTTTGTTATTCATTTGTCTGCTTACAACTTTTTCGGCATTCATCTCTTAACTTTATAGCCCGAAATACGGACGCTGCTGTCGACTATAGAGTCGTGAATTTGTATTTTGATGTTTTACTTGCCTTTTATGCAAATTCTCGGGTGCGCCGACAACAAAAGCGACATATCTTCTCCTATCGGCGTCTTTTAGAACTATTATTTTTTTCACGGAAACTCTTTCCCATGTCGTCATTAGTCCCTCTAAGAATTTTGGTGGAATTCCGGCTGATAGATCGCGCTACTGTTGGCTCTGAATAGTATCAGTTTTTTAAAAAATCACCCTGTACTTTAAATCTGTTTTTCTCAAAACACATTTTTCAAGGTTTTTAGATATTTTGAATGCTCTATGTTATTTAATTTTTGTTCAAAATTCATGAAATTGATAAGGATGAATCCTGATACTGTTTAAAAAAAAACAAAAAAAAACTGGGTATGTATTTTAAAATTCGACTTCATTAAGGTAATTAAATTTGATTTATAACTTAATTAAAGGCAAAATTTTGATAAAAATCGGGATGGAATTCAAAAAAAAAAAAATTCTCTGGAAAATTAACTATTTAAGGGATTAAATAATCGATGCCCAGATTTGTTTGTTAAACAGTTTAAAGCGATCTAAATTCAAAATCGGGGAAATATCTAAAAAATTAAGCAGCAAGGAGCATTTTAAAATTTTGTTTATAAACTTCAAATTTTTTTAAAAATCTTAAAATTAAAATGAGATTGGAAATTTCTTTTAAAGTATTCTATATATTTATATTGAAATGGATATATGTAAAAAATTTCGTATCTCTATGATGAAAATTAAAAAAAATAAATTTTAATGTCCACTGTTCCCTTACTACAAGGGTTGGAGTCTGACTTGGCTAGGTACCAGCACAACTTTGACCGAGCACCCCCAGGTGCGAGATCTGGTGGGCTCGTACTCTCCTCCAAACCTGTACGACGATGCCGAAGAACCTTCTGGCCGCCATATTTTACATACCCATTCCCGACGTAGATACAAAAGCATTTATTGGAGCATGTCTGGACACGAATTGAGCACGCATCGATGCCGAAAGCCGACATGCTGACAACTAGAATGACACGGTATAGCGTGTACCAATGATATGAATGTACAATGGTAGTTTCATTTGATACAGAAGAATAGAGCGTTTAAACGGAACCAACAATTTTTATGTTCAGTTACATAAAAAGTTTAAATAAGCAACGAATAACTGTAGTATTTCCACACAGAAAGGAAAATTTGAAAATCGGAAGAATTAAGCGATTTCCCATATAAGAGCAAAAAGCATCAAGAACTGAGTATCGGACACTGCGGTTAACTCTAAATTAAAAAACCGTTGTGCCATTAACCATTAACCATTCAAAATTTTAAACCAAGCGTGATTCTCTTATCACCAAAGCAGCTTAAAACAATCACCTTACAATCCTTTACTCTTAATCACATACTCAACAGCGCCAAAAACATTCCATATCTCCTTCGGAAGCATCGCAACTTTCCGCTCTAGATGAGAGCATAAAAGAATATCGCTCTCCTACATTATTCTGGAAATCTTCCGTTGAAAGAATAACAGAGCTATATTTTTCCCTCTCTCCCGTTATTCATGGCAGAAACTGTCCTTTTCACGGGCTCTTAACTCCGTTCTCTTGATTTAGAAGACGACATTTTCCCTTGCAGGGATTTTTATGCTTTCGAAATTAATCATTCCGCTTATCGCATCTAGCTGCCTGCAGTGGTTTCGATAACAAATCACGCTTTTATCGCGGGGCGAAATCACCTTGCATATTTAGGTAGCCAAATGGTCCAAGAAATGTTTTCGGACATATATACTACATATGTTACGCACACATTCGGGCGAAAGATTTCATCGCCAACTATCTTGGCACAAAATTCAAATCCGCAATTACATTACACTGGGCAGCGGCCAAAAATGCGTGGAAATGGAAGTGATCAAATTCTGACTGCAACCATGCCCGCTAAAATAATGACAATGGAGACGAGATACAAACTGACACACACACACACACACACACACACATATATATATATATATATATATATATATATATATATATATATATAGTATATATATAAAATAAAGTTGAAAGAGAAAAACCAGTATGAGCACTAAAGCTACTACAGCCAGAAACCAAAAACATGAAAAGATAAGATTGAATGAGGTTTTAGACAATATCTCATAATCAGCGGTGTCAATACTGTCTAAAACCAATGGATTGCTATATATATATAAAGTTTATCGCTCTCGATAAACTTTAAACTTTACACTAAACTGTGTAGAGTAGACGATACACCCAAGATTCGCGGTCGCGATTCAATACTTTTGTAGTCGAGGCAGATGGACGAGAAGATACTTCAGGAACACTAAGTCAGACGTATTGTAATCCGCACATAGGGAAGGAACCACAGAGAGGAGAGGCATTGATGGACACACAAAACAGAGATGCGACGCATATTATTTTATTCCGGATTATTCTGCAGACAAATATTATTCAGCAAAACACAGGTTCCTTGACAAATGGACACACACAATAGCAACGCCACCGGTCCCTGCCGGGCCGCATTCAGAAGGCAGATTTTACATCGTTATATCGGACAGCATCGGAGCAGTGCGCAGACAGGATAAGATTAGTAACAGAAGCGAGAAAGTAGAGAGAGCAGACAGCTAAATAATTCTCTGTCCGGTCTTTTTAAACCATGGTGGTGCTAATGCCACGCTAGGTGTTAACATTTCTTTAATTGGCTAGAATTGGGCACCTGACTTGATTACATAAGGGTCGCATGATGTTCCGAAAGACGCAAAGTGGTGAAAACATCACGTGGTGCTGATTCATGTTTTAAAAATATCTTTAACGCGCGTGCACTAAGGGAGAAACTAGTTAGTTAATTCGTTTATTTGATGGTCGCAAATATGAAAAAGGGACTGGGCTTTATTGAAAAGGGAGTAATTTAAAATACGCGTTAAGAAAATAAGGTGGGCGAAACAGTTAATAATGATGGGGCGTTATCATTACACACACACACACACACACACACACATATATATATATATATATAAACTTCTACATGGCTGCCAGTATTGGTTCCGAAAAAAATAGCCGTTTTGCGGGGTGGCTGGATAGAGAAGTTTTACTATATATATTTATATATGTATGAATACTAATATATATATATACATACACATACAGACACAAACAAAAATAATACTAATAATAATAAAAAGACAAATTACGTTAATTATTAAAACAACAACAGTGAATGAAGAACTTGAGTTTTATAAAAATGTAGAGTCGTAAGTGTAGAGTCGTAAATTTAGAATCATAGTGAGTCGTAAGCTAGAGGATAAACAAAGATGCGGAAATGAAAAAAGAACATTTCCGCATCTTTGTTTATCCTCTAGTTGACCAGGTTTGCGTTTCCGGTCATACTTTCCTATGTGATTCCGTTTTGTTTTTGAATTTTCTACCTCCTCCAGAAAAATGCTATATTTACGGCCATCCAGTAGGGTTGGTAAAAGGTATGGTCCGATTAAGTAAACAGCGCCCTCCAGCGTCAGGTTTGCGTTTCCGGTAATAGCATTCCTATGTGATTATTGCTCGTCTTGATGCCTACTATCACCCCTCTGAATTTGTCGGTAGAATTCGGCAACACCCTGCATATATATATATATGTATATATATAATTATATATATATATATATATATATATATATATATATATATATATATATATATATATATATATATATATATATATATATATATATATATATATATATATATATATATAAAGAGGGAGAGAGTGAGATAGATAAAGAGAGAGATAAAAATTCTCCGACACTCATGTTGTTTGATGAGTGAAATTATAAACTTTTACAGCAGCTTAATAACTAATATTAAACTTTAATAAAATATAGAACTGAGGAATGAGCCAACTTGGTTTGAAACCAATAAAATCCTAATTTTCCATCTCATAATACTTTATACCCCACCCCCTGCTTATTTCTAAGATGAATAATAATATTTTAAAAAGAGCTCTTTCCTCTGGTTATATATGAGTGGACGAGTAGAATAATATCCAGACAACCCAATGTATGCAAAGCGAAGAGACAAATTTCACATAATCACTGAATTCACGTGTTTTACTAACGCCAAACATTGCGAAATATGTAAGTAACGTATTCTCCGGGCAACGTACACAAAATGACCATTTTCATATGGAAATTGATATGCATTTTCATATCAATTTCGCATTTCGTATTCCGTTCCTATGACATTTTGATTTCCGAAAAATCCGTCAGGGAAGTGTCTTTCTGATTCGGAATTCCCCATTTTTGAATTTTCTCCCATCATGCCTTGACAGCATTGTTTAATATACATGAAAAGATCCGGAAAGGAAATGCAACGTGTATAAGATTTCGCGAAAGAATAGAAAAGGTTTTATATATATTCATGAGAACGTTATAGCAAATTCTGTTCGAGAAAACAGAGATTTAAAGATTTCGGTGATATCTCGAAAAAGGGTTCTTTTTCTAATCTTCTACTATAGCCTTTTAGGATAGATCGTGAATATGTGTTATTTTTGTCTGCAGTGTAGAGAGATGAAGAACGTATTAAGACACGCTGAAAAGAATGGTATTAACTTTTCAGACATTCAAGAATTGGAATTCAGAATTCGAAAGTTCTCCTTGCATTGTTGTACGTATTATAGATTTGATTATTTAAAACCGCCTAATTCAGTAAGCCCGTGTTATACTAAACTAATAGATGTAAAAGGGAATTCTTAATAGCAGATTGTAAGGATTAACCGGTTGATGTGGGATTAATACATTCGTTTTAGAAAATGATCCAGTTCATTTTAAAGTGAGAGAGGATACATATCTCATAGTTGGATATACATACATACATACATACATACATATATATATATATATATATATATATATGTGTGTGTGTGTGTGTGTGTGTGTGTGTGTGTGTGTGTGTGTGCAAGTAAAGGGTGCCCGAGCTAAAAGTATCCAAAAGTTATGGCTTATTCTTACGGAACTACCCATAAGAATTAAAAATATATATTTAAATAGAATGAACATCCCACCAAGTTTTAATATCAATCATAGATTTCGATCATAGTATCATAGATTTCGATGTGTGCACCTTTTGTAGCACGACAAACGTCTAAATGGTAATCCAGTTATCGCCAAGTGTTTCGTAGCATATCAGGAGTTATTACACGAATTGCTTGAATGATACGCTTCTTCCACTCATCCACAATTTCAATTTTTTGATTATACACAACCGATTTAATGAATCCCCAAGGAAAAAAGTCTAATAGCTCCGTTAAAATAAGTCATAACTTTTGGATACTTTTAGCCCGGACACCCTGTATATATATATATATACAGGGTGTTTCAAAAAGATCAGTACAACTTCAAAGATTTATTTAAAAAAAAAAAAGAATAGGCCTACAGCAAAACTAGTTACAACATTAGATAGAATAACTCAAAAGTTTTTTCCTACTTTATGTTTCTGATCATAGATGGCATATATGTATTGTTGTATATGTATCTTTTTTTAATATTTTTTTTTTAGTTGTACCGATCTTTTTGAAACACCCTGTATATTCTGAACTGTCCTGCACTACGTTGCTTTATGAGTAAAATAATGCAAGATAATAACTTTAGTAAAATACAAATTTAAAGATTTGAGCTAATTTTTTTTATATATATACATCGGTTGGATTTATAAAGAGTCCCAGGGCATCCTTGTTGTTAAGGCGTCGGAATTTGGCTTGCTTCGAATCCTGACAAGAGTCACTGATATTTCTCGTGGCTGAGCCTGTTGTAGGCATGTTAAATCTGTAAGCCGGTAAGTCCCTTCGTGTGGTTTTTGGGGATGGTAGGAGTCCATCATATGTCACCCATTATGATGGCACCAGATCAGAAGTTGAACTCCGATGCTTGTGGTGCCGTCAACTGGGATAACTTTGGCCTTTGCGGGCCCAACAAACCTTTTATAATATACCTATATACCTATATACCTATATACCTATATACTTATTATACCTATTATATTTAACCCACCTATTGGCCATTTCAATAAATAAGTGATAATCACTCTCCTTTGTCTAGATACAGCACATACAAACTTTTTTCGTTTGTTGGGCAAAAAGTTACCCTCAAAGAGCAAAGTTCCCCTAGTTGACGGTGCCAAATAGACGTAAGCTAAACAAGAGGAGCATCTCTTCCTGCAGCCTTAAATGGACTCCGACTCTACTAGTGCCTAATAGCATGTGCTAAAACTATACTTTAAGTAGACTGAAACAAATTAAACAACTTACAGAATGTACAAAAGAGCAAACCATCAGCATATATGTGACCAAAGATGTTGATCGCTGCTTAATCGAGTCGGTGACACAACACTTTACTTAAATTTATCCGCATTTCGTAAGCATTTCGTAATGAATCTTTTCTAAGAGTCAGTGCCCAAAGAAATTAAGGTTTTACTGTTCAATTAGAATAGCGAAATTGGAATGTCTCGATATCCATCCCTAAATACTGAAGAATGGTTATAAAATTTAACCATAGATGTTTATTTGTTTAAACGGAGAACCATTAAAATGTTTTCTCCGTTTTCATCTCTTTAAAGGGTGTGTCTAACGCATGGGATACAAAATAACCATACTGTAGAAAGAAAAAATTGCTTGTAATTAACCTACAGAGAAATAGTTTGTTTTTACTCGTGATATCGTATTTAGTTGTATAATAATCAGTTTGTTATCTAAAAATATTTTACTATGCAGCAAAATTACTCAGGAAAATGAATTTAATTTAAAAAAGAATTTCAGTCACATATAAATTACGTTATTCTTTTAAACTCTTTCAACAGTTTTTTTATGTGATTTCAAACTCTTTTAATTATCTTAATATTCTTATCTATCGTTGAGAAGTAGAGAAAAACTTAATACACAAAAACTCGCAAAGTTAAATACATACAAAGTACGGAAATCTGATCAACTTGCATCAGTAAATAAACTCAATTTCATTCTTTATTTTTTACAAGGATTAATGTTACGGTTCAATTAAATAGAGTGTTTTTTGGAGTCGATCGATATTTTAACAAAATGTAATTTTTTTTATCTCTACAAGCAAGCAGTTTGGACAAATGCTTAAAAGCACTAGATGATCAACTTATGTAGATTCTTAGATGTAGCTTACGGAATGATCACGTATAAATTTTACTGAAGAATATCAAATGAATTATGCACAACATTTTTAGCAGTATTCATCAAATTATGTTTTTTTCCCAAAATCCTCAACTTCAAAAACACAAAAATTCACCCTCCTCCATTATTATGGTTACTATAATTGTTATTACTCGTAAATTATTATTACTTGGACAAGTGTCACGCAATGGAAAAAATAATTATTATTTCTGTATTTTCCTTTTTGGTGTCATCATACTAAATTAATAATATCATGATATATTTCCTCAGTAATAACAATAGATGTTGAGGGCCCGAGGTAGTCAAGTGGTAGCGCGTTGGAGTGTTCAGTTCGAATCCCTCTAAATGTCATTCAATACCTTCGTGTCCAGGCCCAGTATGAACACGTTAAATCTGTAGACCAAAAGTCTTTCTATGAAGTCAGAAAGGGTGGGAGAAGGTGCAAGCACCCCAGACCGCACCCCTGGGGATGTCCAGTCAAATCTGAGGTGGTACCAAGAGCAGTGTTGGTTCGCCTATGTGCCCCCCCCCCCCCGTTGAAAGCAACCAACGATTCTCGTCGTTAAAGTGCGAATGTCTTCCATTGACAAGTGTCCCGCAATAGCAAACAAGAACAACAATAAACCTCTAGATAATACAATATTATCCTAGAATATTCCAGAATTTTCATTTGACAACCCTATTTATATCAATATCCTCGCATTTGTGAATTGTTCATAGGGACAATCACACCTAATGCTTCTCGGCCTGACGATCAACTAGTATTTAGTTCGAGACAAGCAGTCATCCTTTTTATTATATTGTTGTTATTAGGAAGTCATTTGTACCTATTTGTGTTTCCACAAGTTTCCTATAAGTGATAACAAAGGATAGTCAATCTTTGATCTCTACAGACCAAGATTGGATTTCTACTGTTCGCGATAAACTCGCACTTTCCCAGTACAAGAATTAAAACGTATAGGAAAACGAAACTCGGGAAAATGTGAGGCAAGAGTACACCTATTCGCTGTAACCCAATATTAGCGAATATTTTTAACTTGTAAATAAAGGTCACAACAAATTTCCATTTTCGATTTTTTAATGCTAATCCCAGTTAGAGATATTTAAAATGAAATCTTTTTAAACTTATCATTTCTTGATTGTGTTATTGCAGAAATCCATTCAAAGTAACTCAGGTGAGGTATTCGCATAAAGCAATACTTGTTGAGCAGTGGGATTCTCACGTGCAAGTTGTAAACTTGCAGATAAACTGCCAAAGGTCACAACAAATTCCCTTTTTCGATTTTTTAATGCTAATCCCAGTAAGGAGTTCTCAGTTTTGCGAACTTTAAATTTTCGGTCCATAATTTTGTCCATACGTGTCTATTGTAGAGATTTTAAAAAAATGAAATGTTTTTAAACTTATTATTTCTTGATTGTGTTATTGCAGAAATTAACTCCACAATTCCACAAGTGACTTACTAGTATAAAGGAATACTTGTTGAAACGTGGAATTCTCACGTGCAAGTTGTAAACTTGTAGATAAACTGCCAAAGGTCATAACAAATTCCCGTTTTCGATTTTTTAATGCTAATCCCAGTAAGGAATTCTCAGTTTTGCGAACTTTTAATTTTCGGTCCATAATTTTGTCCATACGTGTCTATTGTAGAGATATTTAAAAAAATGAAATGTTTTTAAACTTATTATTTCTTGATTGTGTTATTGCAGAAATTAACTCCACAATTCCACAAGTGACTTACTAGTATAAAGGAATACTTGTTGAACCGTGGAATTCTCACGTGCAAGTTGTAAACTTGTAGATAAACTGCCAAAGGTCACAACAAATTCCCGTTTTCGATTTTTTAATGCTAATCCCAGTTAGGAATGGTCAGTTTTGGGAACTTTTAATTTTCGGTTCGTAATTTTGACAATACGTGTCTATTGTAGATATATTTAAAATGAAGTCTTTTTAAACTTATCATTTCTTGATTGTGAAATTAACTCCACAATTCCCCAGGTTACTTATTGGTATAAAGGAATACTTGTTGAACCGTGGAATTCTCACGTGCAAGTTGTAAACTTGTAGATAAACTGCCAAAGGTTACAACAAATTCCCGTTTTCGATTTTTAAATGCTAATCCCAGCTAGGAATGGTCAGTTTTGCGAACTTTTAATTTTCGGTTCGTAATTTTGACAATACGTGTCTATTGTAGATATATTTAAAATTAAGTCTTTTTAAACTTATCATTTCTTGATTGTGAAATTAACTCCACAATTCCCCAGGTTACTTATTGGTATAAAGGAATACTTGTTGAACCGTGGAATTCTCACGTGCAAGTTGTAAACTTGTAGATAAACTGCCAAAGGTCACAACAAATTCCCGTTTTCGATTTTTTAATGCTAATCCCAGTTAGGAATGGTCAGTTTTGCGAACTTTTAATTTTCGGTTCGTAATTTTGACAACACGTGTCTATTGTAGAGATATTTAAAATGAAGTCTTTTTAAACTTATCATTTCTTGATTGTGAAATTAACTCCACAATTCCCCAGGTTACTTATTGGTATAAAGGAATACTTGTTGAACCGTGGAATTCTCACGTGCAAGTTGTAAAGGTATAGATAAACAGACAGTTGGGATAGAGCGAAGGCAGAAATTTATATATCCTCTCTAGTATAACTCTCCCACCTCTTCATCAGCTTCTTTGACGTGGCAAAGAGGGGGAAGCGAAAATCGAGGTCACGTGGGGCGTGAAATAAAATCTGATCTCTCCTGACAGCAGGAAGGGGACTGGCAAATTGCTTTGGCAAATCACTCCTCGGGTGGTCCCCAGAATCATTTCATGTCCAGGGCGAGCAAGAAATGAAAACATTTTTGTGTGACAATGTGTGCACGGTTCGAGGGCGAAAACGTTCCGAAAAGGAAATGAATGCTATCCTACTGAGAAAGAGCTAACTGCTTGAGACTAGCGGGGTGGAGGAGAAAGTCACGTGTCAATCAGTCAACTTTTATTTATCAATTAACTTCTGATAGAGAAATAGCTTGTCGATGTAAAGTTCAGTCCTGTAATGGATGGGTATGGAAAGCAGATATTTTCTAAATATAGCTGTTGAATTATCGAAGATTCTGACACTGGCATTTTTCTACCGAGTTTAACTGAACCAGTAATAAGCAAATTAACTGATAGGTAAATTATTGGACACTCAGATGCCAAATTATACGCGCATAGGAAAAACTTGTGTATCGTAAATATCGCTCATGAGATCGATATAATTTTGACATTGATATTTTCCCTCCCTGGTTAAACATCTCGGTGCAGTTTTG
Organism: Dolomedes plantarius; assembly: GCA_907164885.2. Taxonomy (NCBI): domain Eukaryota; kingdom Metazoa; phylum Arthropoda; class Arachnida; order Araneae; family Dolomedidae; genus Dolomedes; species Dolomedes plantarius. Next base: position 178,007,975 of record OU015490.1, on the reverse strand, counting down.
CTCCGCCGTGCCAGGTTTGTTTCGCCGATATTCCGGTCAAACGTGATTGTCAGTTAAAAGTGTTTCTTCATATAACTCTTGAATTACCGACATGATTTTGACATTGAAATTTTCCTTCCACGATTAAAGCATCGGTACGTTTTACGAACCATTCTGCTCCGCTATGTCAGGTTTGTTTCACCGAAATTCCGGTCAAACTTGCTTAGCAGTTAAAAGCGTTTCCTTGGTCCCAATTAGTATTTATCCGAAGCAAGCATTTTAAGAAAGCATGTGGTGGAAAGTCCTTAAAGGTCCGGAGAGAGGTCCTTTACCTAAATTGTGAAGTAACTCATAAAGACTCTTCAACTTTTCCCCAACCTAATCATTTTTTTGTGTTGTATATTTAGAAAACAAGAAAGTCTATGCACTAACTTCGGTATGACACGCTTTACCAGAATGCGTTCTCCTAATGTTTTAACCCATCTATTATAAACTAGGTTGAGAATGAAAATCGAAACCATCTACATTCGGACAGATGTGATAATCCTTACACAAAATAAATCATGTCATAGATTTTACGTAAAATACTGAAGTAATCCATAAAGACGCTTCAACTTCGTCAAAAACTTCATCATTTTCTGCATTGTATCTTTAGAGGTGAAAAAAGTCTATGCACAAACTTCGATATGACACACTTTACCAGAGTGCGTACTCCTACTTTGTTTTAGACATATATTATAAATTGGCTTGAGAATGAAATCCGAAACCATCTACATTCAGACAGATCTGATAATCCTCCCAGAAAATAAACCATGTCATAGTTTTTACGTAAAATAGTGAAGTAACCCATAAAGGCACTTTAACTTCGTCAACAACTTCATACCTTTTTTTGTATTGTAACTTTAGAAGTGAGGAAAGCGCTAACTTTGGTATGACACGCTTTACCAGAGTGTGCACACCTTTTCTTTTTACACATATATTATAAACTGGCTTGAGAATCAAATCCGAAACCATCTACCTTCGGAAAGATGTGATAATTCTCCCACAAAATAAACCATGTCATAGTTTTTACGAAAAATATTGAAGAAATTCTTAAAGACACTTCAACTTCGCCAACAACTTCATCATTCTTTTTTTTGTATTGTATCTTTAGGAGAGAAGACGTCTAAGCACTAACTTCGGTATGATATGCTCCACCAGAATGCGGACTCCTAATTTTTTAACACATATATTTATAAACTGACTTGAGAATCAAATCCGAAACCATCTACCTTCGGACAGATGTAATAATCCTCCCACAAAATAAACCATGTCATAGTTTTTTTAAGTAAAATAGTGAAGTAACCCATAAAGACACTTCGTCAAAAGCTTCATCATTTTTTGCAATGTATCTTTAGAAGGGAAGAAAGTCTATGCACTAACTTCGGTATGACCCACTGTACCAGAGTGCATATTCCTACTTTTTTTTTTTACACGTATATGATAAACTGTCTTTAGAATCAAACCCGAAACCATCTACCTCCGGACAGATGTGATAATCCTTACACAAAATAAACAATGCCATAGATTTTACATAAAATAGTGAAGTAAGCCATAAAGACACCTCAACTTCGTCAACTTCATCATATTTTTGCATTGTATCTTTACAAGTGAAGAAAGTCTGAGCACTAATTTCGGTATGACACGCTCTACCAGAATACATATTACCTACGAAAAAAAAAACTGCACCATTGTTTTTTGTTTGATCCGCAGAGTGCCCGTATCGCATATTAAATATTTTGACTCGATCTGTCATCGACCCATCCCACTATTTTTATTTTCAAGAGCTTTTTGTGTTTTTCATAACCTCCTTCCTCCCCTCCTGAGTCTCGCCCGCCTTTCGACGGCCACTCCCCTGGAAGCTGCCACTTCCATCTGCCACCAGCCTTTCGAGAGCAGGGCTGAATTTCGGGGCTAATTGTCCACGTCTGTCATTAACCCCGGTGAACCTGGGAGCTCAAGGCCGGAGCAGAATCAACCAGAATGCGGCCGCGTCAGTTTTAACTGAAAATTGAATTGTTTTCAGCCCGAAATCCTAAACCGTCAAAGCAATTAAATTCAGTTCCCATCAAACGTAAAGTTTGTTACTTTCTAAATTTTATATTACGTGCTCACAATTACACGAATGAGTTAGCAGGCTAACAAAGAAGAGCCCTTTCTAAATTCAAAATTACATTATCACCAAAACAGTTAGTCCTCTATAACAAAAACAGGCAGCGTTCATTGTACATATTTAGATCATCCAGTGAAATGGAGAAGAGCTAAGAAAGATAATATTTTAAAAAGGGGCTTTTAAATCTATAAATAATTTATAATATTAACCTTTTTCTTACGGGGTGGGATAGCATGTATCCCAAGAATACGGGCGCAAGAGTGAATATATATATATATATATATATATATATATATTCGAGAGTGAGATCTCTCAGTCAAAGACCGTGGATGGTCTTAGAGACGCAATTATGTTAATAAATTATTACTATTATTACTTAATTTTGCAGAGAAATCCATTCATCACCGAGTTTTCGCTGAAAAGTAGTAAAAACAATATTTTTTACTTTTATTCGCTCATTTCGCAAATTTCGCATTTATTCCGTAAATACGAAAATTACGTATCCCTTGTTATCATCCTTTTTTCTACTGTTGGGTATTGTAACGATTTCCTTCAGGGTTGAGGCCCGAACCATGAGCAGCCCTTACAATGCGAAGAAGTACCATTCTAATACTGGCCCCCTATTTGATTTTAGTGACAGGAAAAAAAATGAATGTGAGTAATAGCGAAATTATAATGGAGGAAATTGAGTGACTTTTAGACGAGGTATGGAGCCCCAAGGTCTCTGTTTTCAAGGGGGAAAAAGAAGAGTTCATCAATGTCATGCCACCGCAGTCCAATAGTTAGAATATAGGCGTGCAATGCAAAAAGTGTGGTTTCGATTCCAGTGTATGGCATATTTCGTTGTAACTCGGCAAAGTAAATGTGAATGACTAAAATGTGAAAATCACTTGTTGTAGTTTTTACTAATGGTCCTTGGTGGGATAAATCTTAACCAGGTTCAATGAAGGCTGAAGGACAATTAGATGGGTCTCCTGTTTAGCCCACAGCTATTGAGGGGCGACATTTGGTAGGCTCGTACTCTACAAACTAACTACACAGAAGGACTTTCCGGAATGTAGAATTAACATGCCCATACCTGGCTTAGAAATGAGAGCATTCACTGGAGCTTATAGGGATTAGAACCGAGCACCCTCGTTGTCGAATTGAGACACACTAACCACTAGGAAAGCCCGGGCCCAAAAATCACTTTGTGAGTTAATATGAAAGTGTGGTTCATTGGTAGGGATGGCTTGGCTAAGCCGAAGCCGAAGAGTCGAAGCCGAGTCTTCAAACCTCGGAACGGTATTCAGTACCAGCTGTTATATTCCGATAACCTATATATATATATATATATATATATATATATATATATATATATATATATATATATATATATATATATATATATATATATATATATATATATATATATATATATACAGATATCTGTATATACCATGGAATTACGGTAGAAAAAGAAAATAAAGAAAATGCGGAGAAAACTATCTGTTTTAATTAATGTGTAAATCACATATGAGACACAGAATCGACTAAAATAATTTTTGAGATCTCATCAGAATGGACAAACATCTTAGGAAGTTAGGGAAGAAGAGGTTGGAAAAAAATAAAATACTCTCTGCATTCTTAAAAAGTGCATCAAACCCCAAGGATACAAATCCTGACTTTAAAAGCGTGCATTTAAGCAAGTTTTTTTTCCCATCTGTTTCCTTATATATATATATCATTTATTTATTTATTTCATCATCTTTATCATCATCAGTGGCATTACAGACCAGAGTGGACACTGGCTTTCTGAAGAAGGTTTTCCCACGTTGTTCTATTGGGCAGACTGTACGCCAGTTCCTTTTCTGTAAAGAGGAGAATTCTTGGTGAACGCAGTCAATCCATTTGAGTTTAGGTCTTCCCTTCGGTATGTTGCCTAGTGGTTTTCATAGAAAAAATATTTCATGGTTCTACTGTCGTTCATTCTTTGAACATGCCAGTAAATTTTTATTAATTTATTTATTTAACCTGAACAAAAAATATTAGAAAAAATTGGACACTCACGAGCATCTCTTCCCTTGGTCAGAAAAAAAAACGGAGATCTGTTATTGATCCTGAGAATTTCAGATTTAGAACAAGCTACATTTAAATCCATTGTAATAAGTAAAAATCCATTTAACTTATTATTCATTTAAGCTACCACATCCCTATTTACCAAAAAAAAAAAAAAAAGGATTTTTTTTTATTTTTACTTTTCCCCTTTACCCGTATGCGGCTCCAAAAACTCGGTAGAAAAACTCATCTATTTCCCACCCTTATCTGCGATCAAACTTGAAATTCCTTTCAACTTAATTCATTCCTTTCTTTCATTAAAAGATAATTCTTCCTAATGTTCCCTTTTAATCAAAATTAAAACCAGAAACGCATTCTCCTTTTCTTTTCGACGCATCTTTATGCTTTAATTACGTCCGAGGTGAGGAAGGAAACAGATGGGAAAAAAAAATTGTTTAAATGCACGCTTTTAAAGTCAGGCTTTGTATTCCTGACATTTGATGCACTTTTTGAAGAATGCAAAGAGCATTTTCTTTTTTTTTTCATCCTCTCTCTCCCCGATCTTCCTAAGATGTTTGTCCATTCTAATGAGATCTCAAAAGTTATTTCAGTCGATTCTCTGTCTCATATGTGATTTACACATTAATTAAAACAGATAGTTTTCTCCCGCATTTTCTTTATTTTCTTTTTCCACTGTAATTCGAAATAAGACATTCTTCTCCTAATTCGAGACTAATAATGAATACTTAAATGTTTCGATTTCTCATCGGGAGACGTCACGTGTAAAAGCAGGCGTAATTATAAGTTACTGCTTCAGTGATTAATCAGTCATATATCTGTCGATTCATTTCTTAATTAGGTCCTTTTTCGGACGGATTTTAAAAGAATGTTACACGCGCCTCGATAAATATATATTAAGCGCTGATTTAAACGATAAATGTCAGCGGGGCAAAAGAATGCAAAATTAATGTAACGAGAGTGGTTTGCAAGTGAATTCAGCTTATCCTTATCTTTGAGTATGGGTTAGAAATAATACATGCAATTCATGACAAATTGTTTGCATTACAACAAGTCATTCACACGTATGGCTTGCTTAACCATTTACATACTTTAAATATAGTAGATGGTTACAAAATGCGCAAACCCTTTCGAATGGGTATCCTTAGACTAAGATTTCGCCCTTGATGACTGTACTTTGTCGGTCACCTTTAGCTTTATGCGTGGTTACTTTATGCATGGGTATGGGTTAGAAGTGAAACATACAATTCATTTACAAAATTACAGCTTGCATTACAACAAGCCATAAATACGTATGGCTACTTAGCCATTTGCATACTTATAAATACAGTAGATGGTTAGAAAATGCGCAAACCCTGTCGAATGGGTATCCTTAGACCAAGCTTTCACCCTTAATGACTGTACTTTGTCAGTCACCAGCAAAAATATAGCTTTACGCATGGGTACTTTATGCATGGGTATGGGTTAGAAATGATACAATTCTTTTACAAAAATTGCTGCTTGCATTACAGCAAGCCATACACACGTATGGCTTACTTAGCCATTTACATACTTATAAATACAGTAGATGGTTACAAAATACGTAAACCCTGTCGAATGGGTATCCTTAGACCAAGGTTTTGCCCTTGATGACTGTACTTTGTCAGTCACCAGCAAAAACTTTAGCGAAAATTCGCATTAGGTAGTATATTTATCGGTAATTCCTTGCTGTGAAGTCCATAATAAGGGCGAAACCTATGGCCAAGGCTTCCTGTACGGTGGAGATGTATATTTTTACTTTAACACAAGAAAGACGGGAATTCTTTTCTTACTAATAAGACTGAACGTATTCATTTTGACGGTTAAAAATAAAATCAAGAATTTAAAATATTTAATTTTTTTAAAGAAATGGTTAAATACTTTAAATTTTGAACTATTTCATACCAATATATAATTAATTAGAATATAATTGGATATATTTTTATGCAGGTATCCTGGTATGGTTTATCCGTAAAAAATGCATGCATGGTTTGTGCAGTTCTTATTTTTCAACTTCAATATTTCCGAAGAGCCAATATTTCTGTTATTTGAAAAGAGGGAAGAGACGTAAAGTAACTGACATTTTTTTCGGTATTATTTTAAAGATTTCTGCTTGTTTTCTATATTGCCGTCAAATCGACGGCTTTCAGTCTTTGTAGGTATACAACACATTTTCTCCCCCTCTTTTCTATAGAATATAATTTTGTAAACCTGTGTGCATATTTCGCGTGAAATTAGAGAAAGTCATAAAATTTCAGAAGCCCGAGGACATAAATGGAGACATAGCGCTCACAACAGTATGTCCGAAACCGTCAAAATGACGGCAGCCGTCTTTCTAGTATGAAGCACCACTTATTTCGTCCTCTTGCTTTAAATTTGTACCACACTTCGTGTTAGACGATGGTTTTTTCCGATGTAGTGGATGACTGCGTTTCATTAGTTACCAATAAAAATTCGAAGAAATCCCTTTCCCTCCAACGTACTCATTAGTTATGCCTTGCTGATGAGCCAATAGCAATGATGAAACTTAGATCCAAGGTTACCTGAAGATGTATATTTTTGATTTTAGTTCCGCCTCTTTGGCATACTTTAAGCATTTTGACGTTTTCTTCAGCTGTAAATTTTGTACTACAATTAGTGATAGACCATGGTTCTTTCCGAAGGGTGTTGAATGGCTGCAAACTTGGGTCCAAGGTACTTGTACGCTGAAGATGTATATTTTGGCAGTAGATGGTTGTTTGGTAGTCTGGAGCACTGTGATCATCTTTTACAACACGCTGAAATACAACAGTTTCATTATAACGGACTTCCATTCAATGAAATCTGTTAAACGAAGTGTTCTGCAAAATCTTCACTTTACATGTACAAGCATGCTAAACGGAAGAAAAATTAATACCTAACAAATTTTTTTTCTTTGCATTCAACAATATTTTCAATTATCTATAACTGTTTTAGAGTTTTAAAAGTTATTTTTTAACAAATTTTTAGCCTGGTTTGATGGTTAATAGGATACTGTGAGGTTGGTGAAATCAAAAACTCAAGTGTCTCTGACTTATATAAAGAAAATATTTTTTATATAAAAAAAGGAACATAACTGAACTACGAAATTCTATTATAGTTATAAGAATATGAAATATATGAATCTGTAGAATTTACTGCGTTTTAAATTTCAGAAATAGGCTTATAAATTTCAGACAAAATTATCTCTCCCTTATCATTCCCAGTATGTTTTTCCATATAAAGTTATATATATATATATATATATATATATATATATATATATATATATATATATATATATATATATATATATATATATATATATATATATATATGCTTTTAATATAGTGCTTCCTGCTTTTAATATAGTGCTATTTCTCAGATTTTTATACCATTTGATGTGATTTGGTAAGTTATATTTTGAGTCAGGAAACGCCAAAATACTTCAAATTGAAAATTCAAAACTGAAATTTAATCTTCTGAGAGCATGTTATCTGTATTCTGAAACTATAGAGTCATTACTTTTCTTAAAAATAACTTTATAAAGTTGAAGCAAAAAACAGATAGCGTTATAGAGGAAATAAAACAATTACTGGGCAAAGTACATATATCCAGATCCCTTACTAAAGTTTTTATGTAAGAGGTTATGCTATAAAAAAAAATTTCAGTTCTCGAATTCCCCCCGCCCTCAAAATCTGACTGAGCTCAGATTTCGCACCGCCAGTCATTTTGTTTTCAAATTAGTGTTCATTTCGGTTTTTAAGAGGATTTGCAAGCCCCTATGAGGAAATCCGGTCCGTCAAGTTCGGTTGGAACTTGAAAACAACGTGCAGATTTTTGCAGAGATGTGTGTCAGAAACTAGTTAACCATTGGCGTATGTTTACGAAGCGTAATAGAGGCTATATAGAAAAATAAATTGTGATCAAAAACTATTTCTGGGGCGTTGGTGTCAACTGAAAGCACATTTTTCAAAACATTTTATCTTGAGATCTTGGTGGTCTATTTTTGAAACCAACAACGTATTTTGAAATCAACGGCGTCCTATAATTTAACTAGGTTGCTGTTAAAATTATAGGATAATTATAGATGGCATCACTTTAAAAAACATTGATGAATGCACTAAAGAGGAACCTTTGAAATTACGTCTTAGACATTATTTTATTTCTATTTATTTGCAGTTATTTTGAAAATTTATTTATTTATTTATTGACGAAACTATAGTTCAGGATCTATTCTATGAGGTTTTGACTTTGCATTTAGTGGCTTTGTTGCAAGTCAGTAAAATAATTTTTCAGTACGTGGTTTAGATAGAGATAAGTAACTACCGTAAGTTTAGCATTAATCTTAATATAATAAAAAAAAAGTCATTTGCACTTGTCATTGGATATTTATCGATGGAGTATTACTTGCTTAGCAACTATAATGTTTTTTAATATGTCAGACTGCTTGAGTTAACTTAATTTTTAATTCATAGGATATAATTCTAGAAAATTATTATCTACCAAATATGCCCTTGCTTTGGTTGAAAATCTAATAAAGATTCAATGGCGACTGAAAAATCTAGATCAGACGAAGATTTTGAAGCTGATCTTGAAGAAGTAATTTTTTCATTCGGAAAAATGAATCAGATGGTAATAAATGAGACTATTTGTAAGCTGCTGGGAAATAAGAACCTGTTAAAGTCCTTAAGATGACTTGACTATATTAAAAATAGGAGATTTGTTGATCATTTTGATACATTGAAGCGCATTTGCGAAACCGATCGACGAAATTCAAAAAGTATCTTAATTCCTTTATCAGGCGTTTTTGTTGTAAATCAATTTACATTTCATCAAACATAAAAGATTTCGATAAAGTTTTGTCAACTATGAAAGCATTTCAATGCAGAATTAGAAAGGAACTTACAGTACATTGGCATATTAATACTCGAAAAAGAAACTCTGCAGCTAAAACTATAGAGGCTGTGCAAATCGCTAGCCATAAGTGACAAAAGATACACAACTAGGGAAATCTGACAGCATTATAGTTTAATTTCCTCCCATGTTGAAGAGGATTTGTTTGTGGAACCAAGAAGACAACACAATGGACTAGGTGTACGGGCAAGAATTTCTTACAACCCCTGTGCTTTTGATCAAAATTTTGAATTCTACCGACTCAAACAAATTCAGGTATTTGAAATGTTTATTCTGTAGGTATGAAAAACATACCCCAAGTTCACACTGGTTCCGACTAAAATCCCCAAATTAAAAAAAAATGAAAAATTGAAATTTTTAAATGAAAACAAGGTAAACAGAACTCTCAGAGTTAATTTATTCACATTATTTTTTAATTACTTTGTAAATTTGATACGCCTACCCGGAAAGGGTTAAATTAGAAATTACAATCTTCCATCTTCTTTCTTTACAAATTAGTACCTTGCAATCTAGTTTATAAATAAATATTGAGACATTTATTTGCTGCATAGGCCCCTATAATAAATTTCAATAACAATGACAATATCTCTAAACAATTGTCTTTCATAGATCAATAATGCAAAAAAATGTAAATAACAAAAATGTAATACCCATACAAACGCATATAAATAAGAAATTTTTGAGGTAGTTAATACTTTTAAGGCGACAATGGACCATGAAAAACTTTTTATTTATTTATTAACCAATTGGTATGAAATTTTGTATACTTATACAGTGTTGTTTAGAGATGTAAATTCTAAATTTAAAAAAATCAGAATGTAATTAATTAAGGTATTAATTAAATTCAGTTTGTTAATTATTCTTTTTTAAAATGCTCCATGCGCATTAATTTTTGTCTCAGATATCTAATTTTCTCTCTTAAGCTAGGTTTATATAGTTATAATAAAAGTTAGTAGCAATATTTTATTTTCAGTCATACTTATAAAAACTAGAAAAGAAATCGATAAAAATAGGTCAATTTATGCAAAATTTTATCCAAAAAATTTTTTTTACTGTAAAAATTTTAAGTTGTTTTAAAATAGTATAATGAATTGATTACTAAGTTTTATTCTAACATATATAAATAGTCATTTAATGAAATTTTATGAAAATTCAAGAAAAATTACGACGCATGGAACATTTTGAACTTACCGAAACGACACGAAAACTTGTTTTGAGAAAATGGTATTTAAAGTTTTAATTTGACTAACATTTCCATTGTTTACGTTTGAACAAAATACTTATAACTCGGTTAATAATGATCGGATCAACATACTTTTTTTAAAATTTAAAGCTGATGAGTTGCAGAATCATTTTCTGAAAGGAGAAAAAAAATCGTTTTGGGGACATATTTTTGTTAATCTGAAGGTCCATTGTCGCCTTAAATAAGTAAGTAACAACTTAAATACATATATATTTCCGAGAAGCAATTAAAGCTGTAAATATAAGAATCTTTTTAGTGCATACTACCTCATTTCCACTGATATAACAAATTCCCATGTAACGAAAAAAAAAAAGGAAATGCTTTAACAACATTGCATTACAAAAGGAACTTCACTTATACGTCTTAATCTTCCATTCCCGCTTAAAAAATAAGAAATCAAAACGATTTTCAAAAGAGATCGAAATTTTTAATTTTATTCTTCTACATTTTTGAATCATGAATAAAGACTTGGTATTCACCTCACGTTCATCGTGTACAACCGCACCACATTTCAAAAGCTGGAAACAAATAGAAATTGAATGCAGCTTCTGGATACATTAATCTTAACACGTTCGAATGGAATCCTTGCTGTCGAGGCACGCTAGAATGGAGCGGGTTTCTACCTCCTCAATCCTGAAATTCATTTTAAATTCTTTAATTTAGTATTTGCCTTGAAACGTGCCTTTGTTTTGCATTGAAAGGATAATCTTTGCAGATTCTCTCTCTCTCGAAGGTAAAAGTGAAGATTTGATCGTAATTAAAACCTTCTATTTTTCTTTTAATGCTATTATTTAGAGATTTCTATCCCGAGAACAATATAACGATTTCAAGGATTTAAAGTCAATATACTTTCTCAATTCTTTTTCTCATAGCTACAAAAAAAGTATACAATTTTATTTATAGTTATATAATGAAAAGATTGGAAACAGTTTTCAGTTGGAAGCTACAAAGTCAAAGTGAACCAAGTCTAATTTTTTTTGTCATTTCGTATTAGCACTGCCACCATACAGTACAAACTTCAAAATTTTCAGTGTTATAGTGGCAACAGTGAACCAAGTCCGTATTATAAATTTTGCAATATTGAAGCAGACAAAACAAGCAAAAGTCAATGATTAGTTAATACAGTCGTTCAACTTGATGGAGATCAATTTTTTCAGGACTAACTCTAGCGGACTTGAGTCACTTCAACTCTCAATCCTCCATTAAATTTAATCTTTTTGTTCAAGCCGTTTAGATTTCACTGTTGTTATAGAATAGTGCAAATTTAATCAAACAAAGAGATATTCAAAATGAGATTAAGAAACACACTGAAATAAAATATTAATCGTAATCGTGTAGCATACAGCACTTTCAGTTTTAAAAATATACGGAACAAGTGCTTCGCTACGGAGTACATTCAGATTAAATACAAGGGTCAATGCATGCAATGAATGCCAAAAAAATATGTATTTATAAAAAAATCATAAGGGATATTTTTATAGACAAAATAATGTAGAAAAAAAATATTCAAATTAAATACAACGGTTAATGCATATTATTAATTTGCATGTTTAATATCCATAAAACATACTATTTTGAATTAAATTCTTAAAAAACTTCCACCTCAATTAGTCTAGCGGTTAAATTTTGTCTTTTACCGTATTTTAATATTTTTTAATCGATTAATTTCGTCGTTATGCACGTGACGCAAAATTAATTTAAAGTATCACAAAAAGAAAAGAAAAAACGTGATAAGCATTTAATAAATTAAATTCTATAAATTAATTTTAAAAAATTCACCAAAAATCAGAAAATAGAGGTAAAGATTCGAAAAAAAGAGTTCTTTTAAAGGAATTTTTATGATATTTCTCATGGTATAAATTTTATAACCTTAAAATTATTATTTTGAATGCAAACTTTAAAAAATGATACAAAAGCAGCTTAAAAATTTAATTTTAAAAATCTAAGAAGAATTTTTCAAAAATATTTCTTAGTGCAACCCTACACTATGGGAAGAATTGCCATGCAAAATTTCAGCCCTTTAGTTCCAGCGGTTTTGTCTGTGCGTTATCTATCAGTCAGTCAGTCAGTTTACGGAGCTGTTTTATTATATATATATAGATTGGGGTGTGTTATAAATTTTAAGCAAAACAAAGTCTCCAACACAAAACTTAAAATTAACACATTAATCTCCTAAATACGGTATAATCAAGTAATCACGTGATTTTTAGCTATTTGAATAAATTATAAAAGGGAAGATTTTTTTTTCCTTGTCAATTTGAAATTCGTATTAAATTTTCTTAATCTTCGGTCTCTTAAACGTGGCCTTAGAATATAACATGTTTAAAAGATAAGCTGTTTTCTCTAGGGTTTAAAATGCACCTGAATAAAATATTAAGCCATCCGATTCTAATATGCTATTCGTAGGTGACCGTAATCTTTTCTGATAAAATGGATAAATTATACGGGAATTTCTACTTTCCACTGGAGCCATAAATAATATTACACGGTCGAATCTTGTAATAAACGAATCGATATCTTAGTCAGCTGCTTTTCTGGGTGAAGCAACAATTTAGACAAAATATCCAAAAGGAAAAAGATTTTCAACATGGACATGAAGTGTAGAGTTCCTAAATATCTAGGTTGACTCGTTACCAACCATTTTCTTACTCAATCTCGCCAAAATACAAGCAATGCAATACATTTGTTAGCAATTTATTGTCAAGCTACAAAAACTTCGATCATAAACTGCTACTTGGAATTTATAGACAGTGTACAATGTGTAGGTATTAAAAATGTAATCAGATCTATTATAAATTAAAGCAATTGTGACACTCCTTTGGCAAAATCACTACAATATATAATTTTATTAGGACAAAGAAGATTTGGCTAGGTTGAAACTGATATTTAAGACTTAAAAGGAGTGCATGAGATGCGCCAAAGCCTCTAGGGTAGTAGCCATTTTAGATTGGCTCAGCTAAAATATTAACTTACGGAGAAAAATTTTCTATTTCCTACTTGGATTTAAAGAAGTACTCAGTAATAGAGAAATAATTTTTTTACCCTGATTTTGAAAATTTCGTCCCCCAATGGAAATTATTTGCGTCTAAACACAGTATACCACATTTTTTTCCACGAATAATTCAAATCTAAAAATATTATTTGCGTTTGCTTTAAAGAATGGAAATTACATCCGAGTAAAAAATTTAAACCTCCATTACGGAGTAAAATAAAAAAAAATTAAATCAAAATTAACTATCATTGACAGTCAATTAACCATCATGACTATCATCACAACGGCGTTAGGTGTTTTTTATTATCTTCAGCCACTTTTGAAGTTTTATGTGTTTTCATAATTTATCATAAAAATCAAATGCAATCAGCAATTTTTTCTAAAATATTTGTAATTATTGGTATTGCTGACAAAAAAACCCACTTTTTTTATTTTTTCAAACGCGAGTCTGAACTTTTCTATATCCGTTTTACAATATCTTTTTTTTTTATAACACACTAGCTGAATACCCGTGCTTCGCTACGGAGTACCTTCAAATTAAATACAACTTGTCACTGTATGCAATTAATGCCAAAAAATATATATATATATTTATAAAAAAATTCGTAACGGATATTTTTATAGACAAAATAATGTAGAAGAAAATATTCGAATTAAATACAGTGGTAAATGCATGCAATTAATTTGTATGTTTAATATCTATAAAACATACTATTTTGAATTAAATTCTTAAAAAACTTCCATCTTAATTAGTCTAGTGGTTAAATTTTCTCTTTTGCCATATTTGAATATTTTTTTTGTCAATTTATTTCGTTGTTATGCAAAATTAAATACAACTTGCAAAATTAACTTAAAGTATCACAAAAAGTAAAGAAACCAAGTGATCAGTATTTAATAAATTAAATTCTAAAAATTAAACTTTAAAAATTCACCAAAAATCAGAAAATTGCGGTAAAGATTCGAAAAAATTTCATTTTAAAGAAATTTTAATGATCTTTCTCGTGATATAAATTTTATAACCGTCCGATTATTATTTTAAATGCAAACTTAAAAAAAAGTTACAAAAAAGCTTAAAAATTTAATTTTAAAAAATCTAAGAGGAATTTTTCAAAAATCTTTTTTAGTGCACCCCTACACTCTAAGAAGAATCGCCATGCGAAATTTCAGCCCTTTAGGTCCAGTGGTTTGGCCTGTGCGTTATCTGTCAGTCACTGAACTGTTTTATATAAATGCATACACTCACGGTCATATATGTATGCAAGACTACAGAAACTGAGAGAAATAAGTGAACTTAAAAACCATATTTACCATTTGGAAATGTAACATAGTGGATCAGTCAGAGACATACATTTAGAATATAATCAAAATTAAGTCCATTATCTTGCTTACCTGAAAAAGAAAAGGTTCATTTTAAAAGAAAGTAATAAAATTAACCATGAATATATATACACTGAAATGCCAAAATAATTGGGAAATACGATCACTTTTAGAACATCGATCAATACTTAGTTTGTTGTAAATGTTTTCGTTCACAAGCAGATCAATAGAGCAACAGACAATTGTGGATACTTAAGGTGAATGCCTGCGTTCGAAGTCAATTTTTAAAAAAAGTCATTTTTTAAAGGACTTTTTGGTGTTTTATGGTAAAATAGCACTTAAAAATTAAGAAAGGAACAAAAACTTACCTGTATATACCATACTTTTTTATAAATTGGTAAATTTGAAGTAATTTTTAATGAAATTTAGCTAAAACGCCTATCACTCTGCACAAAATTCTAACGCTACTATTTTAATTTCCTTCTCACACATGATACATATGACAGTTATCTTCAAAAGGACTCACAGACTAAGAGAAATTTTAAAATGCAAAAATAATACGCACAATTTTATGTTCCAATATGAAAATTTTCCCCGATTCGGCATTCCTTTCCTTATAAAAATAGCCCCAAATAAAAAACTATTTATTATACATCAATTATTGTACGTCATTTCATTAACAGTAGCATCTTAAACATTTCCTGAAAATTTCATCAAATTATATACATTATTATATGAGATATCATGATAATGGTAGAAATTTGTGCTAAAAAACATGATTCTGAGAAAAACGCATTTAAAGATGTTTGTCACTTCAATTTTGTAGCAGACGAAGTTTTTTTAAATAGCTATAACTCTGCTTCTAATTGATGTAGAATGAAAATCAAAACGGTTTTGTAAAGAGAAAAGACTGAATTACACAATTCTTGCAAAAAATGAAATTGACCAAAATAGTTAAAAAATGGCATTTTCAACGTAGGCAGTCACCTTAAGGGGTTCAACCTCGCTTTTTAAATTTTCAATGTTTTACCTAATTTACAACATGTGTATGATCAATAATCTTTTTTACTGCATTGAATTCACTTAAAATCGACATATAAGTATGTTGAGGAAGAATAAGATTGTTTTTCAAAAAAATCTTCAATGTTAGAATTTTTCAAAATGCTCAAATTGCATTCTTTTTTTTATCATTTCTAGGCAGCTGATAATGATAATGAAAATGTTCATGCATTAATTAAAACGGGGAAGCATAGATAGCATAGTTTACTAGAAAATCTAATTTAGATACGATGAAGTAAGATCAATAATACTCCCTACGATTTTTTTAAAATTTTTATCCAATGGTTTAGCATTTATAAACGTAAATATCTCTTGAAATTTAACGATAAATTAAAAATGTGATTGTTTCTAACAATCGCATTTTTGTTTGGTATAAACGTCAATATCCCTTGAACTTAAACATGCTAACTAACGGAAACTACAGAATTTTCGAAAAACTTCGTTCGAATCGGCGGTGGAAGTGGGGATCACACCAAAACGCATAAAAGTAACTGCTAAACAAAGGGTAAACACAGATGGTACTACTCAAGAAAACTAAAGGAAGGCTGCAGTATGTGAATTTTTACTGTGACTCAAACACATTTCAAGAAAAAAGGCATCTCAAATAACCAATAAGTCAATATTTTAGTTTATCATAAAGTAATTTATATATATAAAACAGTTCCGTGACTAACTGACTGACAGATAACGCACAGACCATATCGCTGGACCTAAAGGACTGAAATTTTGCATAGGGATTCTTATTATAAGGGGTGCACTAAGAAAGATTTTTGAAAAATTCCTCTTTGATTTTTTTAAATTAAATTTTTAAGCTGCTTTTGTAACATTCTTTAAAGTTTTCATTTAAAATAATAATCTGAGGGTTATAAAATTTATATCACGAAAAAGATCGTAAAAATTCCTTTAAAATGAAATCTTTTTCGAATCTTTACCTCCATTTTCTGATTTTTGGTGAATTTTTAAAGATTAATTTTTAGAATTCAATTTGTTAAATGTTGATCCCGTGGTTTCTTTTCTTTTTGTGATACTTTAAATTAATTTATCGTCACGTGCATAGTAACGAAATAAATTGACAATTTTTTTTTCTTTCTAATGCGGCAGACGATTGGACATTATCCAAAATTATTAAAATACAGTAAAAGAAATATTCCTCAAACTGTACTATATTAACTGTACTATATTCTTTAGTATGTTCTATTAGATTTAATTTCAATATTTTCTTCTACATTATTTTGTGTAAAAACTATCCGTTATGATTTTTTTATAAATATATTTTTTTTTTGTATTTATTGCATACATTGACTGTTATATTTAATTTGAATGTACTCCGTCGCGAAGCACGGGTATTCAGCTAGTAAATATATATGTATTTTGGCTTTGATTGCATACATTGACAGTTGTATTTAATTTGAATGTACTCCGTAGCGAAACACGGCTCTTCAGCTACTTTATTATATACGTTGTTGTTAACATAATAAATATGAGAAAAGACAGAATTTTCTAGAACTCCATAATAGGCGGAAGGATATTGTTAGGATCTTCTTTCTCCAGAATAGACGGAAGAAGTTAAGACGATCTGCATAAAAGTAACTGTTGACCATAAGGTGAACATAGGGGGCACTACTTGGAGAAACTAAAAAAAGGCCGCAATGCGTACATTCGTATTGTAACGCAAACGCATTTTTTTAAAAAACGCATTATAAAGCACCACTAGCTTCATCCTTTTGTTTATCATGTACACATCTAAATCCAAAAGTCTCTTTAAATTTTTTCTCGTACTAAGACGTGTTTCAAATTTTTTCCTTCCCTCCACTTTTTAATTTTACATTTACAGTCCCTTCTGATTCTTATATGTCTCTTATATAAAGAGGAAATTTCAGAATGTCTAAAAATGTAAAGCCTGACTTAAAAAGAAAAAAAAAACATTCACAACATGGTGTCCATGGGGACGGGGGAGAGCTCTAAAAGAAACTTTTAGGAAACAACCCACGTTTTTGTCACGAGTAAAAGAGTTTAGAAGGAATTTTAGGGAAAGATGCAACTAATTTCGAAGGAAAGAATGTTCTCTTGAAGCGTTCGATGAAGATTAATGGGACGTCGTCCCACGTTTCTTCATTTCGATTAATCGAAAAATCGATATATTGACAAGTAAAAGAGCGGGTTGTGCTTGGAGTGAGAAAGAAATAGATTTGTATTTCAGGGAAAGAACCACAAGATGGAAAAGCCTCTTAATAAGTCCCGCACAGATTATTCGTTTACTATTGAGATTGATCCTAAAAGAAAACCAGAAAAGGCTTGAAATATTGTAATATAATAGAGGGATTCGGGAAGATTAATTTAATTAAAGCAAGGAAATTTCAAAAGAGAAACACATGCATATTAAATAGAGAGAGAGAGAGAGAGAGATCTGTGGCTTGGTACAAGAAGTGCCTAAGTCAGTTTTTTCCAAGGTGACTATGTTTGCTTATGTTTCTTTTGAAATATATTATTTTCAATCTAAGAAGTACCCAAGTCTGTCCGATGTTTTAAAAGTGTTTTCTAAACCATTGTAAAGACTTGGGTACTTCTTACATTGAAAATAATATTTTTTAAAGACACATAAGCAAACAATGTCACCTTGGAAAAAACTGACTTAGGCACATCTTGTACCAAGCCCCAGATATATATATATATATATATATATATATATATATATATATATATATATATATATATATATATATATATATAAAGATTTGTACTGGAGAAACACACACACAAACAAGAAAGCGAGTTAATAAAAACATGGTAAAAATATAAACAATTTATTTATGTGCAAATATTAAATAAAGGAACAAATGTTATAATCAAATATTATTAATTATAGATGTAAAATAATAATTTATTACATTAGAAACAAAAATATAAATAAAAAATGAATCACTATAGTATTTCAATACAATGAAGTAACAAAACATTTAATATTATTATTATTGAGAAGAGTAAATATCACATAAATATTTTGTTGTGCAGTCTATTATATAATATCTATTATTAAATTAAAAACAACTGATTTATTAACTGCGCATTTTTGAAATGTGATCGTATCGTGAAAAACATAATGCATCTATTAAACTGTCATTAATCGGGAATATATTTTTGTGCGCAAATTACCTGCCGTTAAAAATACACTTTCTGCATCTACGCTAATTGGTGGTACTGTTAATAATGAATGATATACATACTCTAAATCAGTGGTTCTCAACCTTTTTCAATCTACGTACCCCTTTCTATGTGTCATTAACTATGCATACCCCCAACAAAAACACTTTAATTTTATTAAAATGTGTTATATTAGTTTAAGTTTAAATATTAAACTGTTAAAGTTTAATTACGAATAGGTAATTTAAATTGAAAACAAAAAAATTTATTTTAATGGAAATTTTATTACAAAGTTTTTATTAATCAGACATGAAATTAAAAAGTCTCAGAAAATAATTAGTGGAGACTCTGGGCTTGTTTTTGTTTACAAAGTTCATCAATATTTGGCTCCAGCTTAGTCAAATACAGCCGTAAATCATCCTCAACATTAAGAATGCTTCTATACTTGCTCTTCAGGTAAGTTAAACTTGAAAATCCTTTTTCGCCCAAGTAAGTTGTTGTAAACCCCAGAAGGTACTTCATAGCAATGTCTGCTAGTTCTTTGCGTTTGCTTGCGACGAGCAACGTGTTTGTTTGCTGCTTTACTAATATTTTTCATTTTTAAACCATTACTCAAACTTTTGTCACAGTTAAATTCTAGCATGTATCATTATAATTTTGTATACTTTTTGGTAGTTAACCGCTTACTCTTACAGATTTTCGCGCACCCCCAAGGGGTACGCGTACCACCGGTTGAGAACCATTGCTCTAAATATTTCCCTCGATGCCCTTCATCTTCTAACATTTCAGTCTCATGTCTGACGAATTTTGAATGAATCTATTATTTTGTATTACTTTTGTACCATTTGTTTGTAACAATTTTTTTTCCTTTATAGTTAATACCGGTATCGAAATCACTAATCGAAATGGAACGAAAATGAAACAGGAAATGACTTATGTTAGTACTGCCACATCAATGAAAAAATACGTACTTAAAATAACTGTACATGGCCAATAATTTAATTCAAAACCTTTGGAAAAAAATATTTATCATTTATAGTAATACCGAAATACCGGTATTTATCCTTAGCTAATACCGGTTTTAAGAAATTGCAAATTAGCGCGAAATACCGGTATACCGGTATTGCAATCACTACTTGTCACTCTAAACTAAGAACTCTCAAAGTAACAAAATTATGTACTGCTTGTTTTCCTTTTTATTAAAGCAATAAAAAGGATGCAAAAACGAAAATGAGAACAAAAAAAAAAAAATAATTTCTTTGTAAATAACCCATTTTTCTCCCCCGTAAATAGGTTTAAATTAAGACCTTAAATGTTTAAGGAATGTTTAAATATATATAAATTATGTACAGTAGAAAACACCTCGTGTATTTTCCTCTGACTAAGCACTCGTTGAACATTATCTTATTAAGCCCAAAGTAATCCAGACTCACGAATACCAAGTTTAACTATACCATAATACACATATTCCAATTAACTTTCATCCCTGTAATGAGCAGTATTCAGTTTCTGAATTAACTTTCATCAACTTCCAAGTCTTTAGCGCATTACAGCCGTATGCTTTTCTAATTACCATCATTGCATAGAGTTCGTTTAAGAACGAGGATAATCTCCCAGATTAGGTAAATGGAAGCGTTAATATAGATCCGCTCGATTGGGCAAAAGATGAGTATAATGACGTCAGTGTATGAAGGAGCGAGCCATGTAATGCTAGGAAATGCAATACGCTTCGGAAACAAATTAACAAAGGCAATCAGGCGTTAACTTTGATCCCGTGCTGACGCAAGGTTCGCTATCGGAATTAACTTTTGGGATTTAATGTTAAGTTTTTAACGTTAGTATTAGCAGTGTTTTGACGTGATTTTTACAAAGCGGTAATATTAAACTGTAAAAATAACTCATAATCATTTTTAAAAAAATAATACGGGCGTGGCATAATACAGCTTAAGGTCCCACAAGGTGAATAACATATGAAAGTTTAAACAGGTAGGGAGATGAAAAATTAATTGCAGCAAGTTCATGACAATTTCATCAGTCGTGCTGAATTGCTGGTTGCAAGGTGGTTGATATAATTTTCGTGGACTTTAAGTAATTCTATGAGCTGAATACCTTTTACAGAGGTATTCTACATTTACCATATGCTTAAATTATTCTCTAGAATGCTGCAAAACCTTATTATGCACCGCGATTTGATATATCTGTAAACTTGTATACTATTTGAAAACTTCACCTAATAGAAACATGAAGTTAAAACTTATAAAGGATTTTAAAAAAAAATATCGGTGTAATATAATATAGTAGAGGAAACTGAATCTCCAAATAAATGAGTAAAGCAAAGTTTACGCTCTATGCATGCATGTATGTATATATATATATATATATATATATATATATATATGTCACGGTATAAAAAGCAGACACTTCACTCCATGAGTAAAATATTATTCTATATTAACTATTTATTAAAACATTTAAAATGATTTTACTGGCATGAAGCTTTATATAAAATGTACATTCCCTTAGCAGAGAAAAAAACAGGTGCTAGTCGTTCTACATCCGAGAGCTAACTGCACTTTTTCACATAGTAATCAACTCATCGC